>LPNX010906852.1:463190-602495 GCA_001517045.1 Pseudotsuga menziesii | reverse complement strand
AAATCGGGAGTCCATCCAGTCTATTTATAGTCATTAGCACCATTGGTTAAACTTGACCTAATTAGGGCACATGTTTCAGTTACCAAAGTGTGGGGAACACTAGTTGAGGCTCACTGCCACTTATTGCACTTGATTGCATAAGTTTAGGAGTCTCCTAGATTAATCCCTACAATTTAGGAAGCAACTGGGAGTGCCGAAACCAACCAAGGTCAGTTCACTTCAGTTAATGACTAGTCAAGCCAAGTTAGGAGTCAGTTACATTCAGTTCTAGCTCTCTACATTTAGTTAAATAATGGTTTAATTAATTGTACACATGTGGGTCATTTTTCTCACCTACCACAGTCAGTTAACCATTATTTAATACTAAATGTAACACTTGGTTGTGTTTTAGAACTCCGGTTATGATTTAGACAAGGACAGTTAACTACTGGGTCCTTAACTTCAGTTGATGACTAGTCAAGCCAAGTTAGGAGTCAGTTACATTCAGTTAAATAATGCTTTAATTAATTGCACACATGTGGGGCACTTTTCTCACCTACCACAGTCAGTTAACCATTATTTAATACTAAATGTAATAGTTGGTTGTGTTTTAGAACTCCAATTGTGATTTAGACAAGTCTTGGTTACCTACAGTCAAGTAGAGTCATCAATTTGAACTTCCTCATGTGGATTCAAATTTCTTGTGGCTATTAAATTCATTTTACATCATTGTAATTATTATCTGTATTACTTTTTTGATTAATGAAAGCATTCACAGCTGCAAGCCTTTTGCACTGTTTCATTCTTCAATGGCTGAGTAAATTGTGAGATCTTCTTTGTGAGTTGTGTGTTTGTCTACAGATCTATATGCTCAAATTTAACACTCACAAGAAGAAGGGAAACAAGAGAAGACATCATGCTCATGCTGCAAAGGATGATGAACCTTCCACAAAGAGAAACAGACAAGTCAGTAATGATTCTTCAAGTGATGAAGAATATGTTCTGATCTCCGCTCTCATGGGAACTATCACACATGGTAGCAATGATTGGCTTATAGACAGTGGTGCTTCCAAACATATGATGGGATTCAAGGAATCCTTTGTGAAACTATCTGAACATGAATCACCTCACAAGGTGAAACTCAGAGATGACTACCAATATCCAATAAAAGGTAGTGGTGAATCCTCATACAAGATAGACTTTGGAAAGTCTATCAAGATGAAAGATGTATTGTTTGTACCTGGACTAAAGAATAACCTCCTCTCCATATCTGCATTAGATGCAAAAGGAATGAGGGTTGCATTTGTAGATGGCCAAGTCCTCATGTGGCCAAAGGGAAAGTCTTTCAATGATGTAGTAGTGATTGGGGAACAAGAAGGAGGACTATACAAATTGAAGGACCAAATAGAATAAGCTTTGGTTCATGACTCGGTATAACCAAATGAGCTTTGGAATAGAAGGCTTGCACATGTGCAGTACAGAGCACTACCACTTGCAAGCAAAGTTGTTGAAGGACTCCCAGAAATGCAGACAAAACATGAAGGTGTATGCAAAGGATGTGCGAAAGGGAAGAAGACAAAGAAGACATTTCCAAGTAGAGAGAGCAAAGCAAAAGGAATCTTGGAAATCATCCACTGCGATGTATGCGGTCCAATGTCATCCAGTTCACTAAGCGGGTATGTATACTATGTTTCTTTCATTGATGATTTTTCTAGAAAGGAATGGATATACTTTATGAAGAACAAAGATGAAGTATTTAGCAAGTTCAAGGAATTCAAAGCCTTGATTGAGAACCAAACTAAAAAGAAGATCAAGACCTTTCGATCAAATAATGGCGGAGAATTCACATCAAATGAATTCAAAGAGCTATGCAAAGACTCAGGGATTAAGAGGGAGTTATCCACTCCATATAACCCACAACAGAATGAGATTGCAGAAAGAAAGAATAGAACGATCATGGAAGCAACAAGGGCCATGCTTCATGACCAAGATCCTCCCATGCATCTATGGGCAGAAGCTGCCAGAACAGTGGTGTATGTACAGAACCGTAATCCACACAGAGTACTCGAGAACAAGACTCCTGAAGAAGTCTTCTCCGGAAAGAAACCAAAAGTCATCTATCTCAGAATATTCGGCTATCCTGTGTACATACACATTCCGAAAGAAAAGAGGACGAAGTTAGATCCTTCAGGAAAGAAGGGTATATTTGTGGGATATTTTGAAAGCTCGAAGGGTTACAAAATATACTTCCCAGGGTTCAAGAAGATTGACATTAGCAGAGATGTAACATTTGGCAAAGATTCAGCCTACATCAAATCCAGGAAGAGACCGACTGAAGAACCTGAAGAAACAAGAGCACCCAAAATTCATGACACAGCCATGAACGAAGAAATTCAATAAGAATATTGAGATTTTGAAGAACCTCAAGAACCTGTAGATCCACCTCAAGAGAAGAATCCTCATAAGAGGAAACCTGCTTGGGTACGTGAAATTATCCAAGGTGCAGAAAGATATGGAGCTTCAGAAGAAACACCTAGAGGAAGAAAGAGAACTAGGTCTTGCTCCAGTTATGTAGCCTTGCTATGTGACATTATTGAAAAAGAACCTTCCAACTATGAAAAAGCGACAGAAAGGAAAGAATGGAAGGAGGCTATGATCGAAGAATATCAATCGATCATGAAGAATGATATTTGGGATGTTGTCCCAAGACTAGAAGGGAAGTCCATTGTAACTTCCAAATGGATCTACAAGATCAAGCATGCTGCAGATGGAAGCATTGAGAAATATAAAGCAAGATTTGTGGCTCATGGTTTCTCCCAGAAAGAAGGAATAGATTATGAAGAAACCTTTGCACCTGTAGCCAGATACACTTCCATCAGATCGGTACTTGCTCTAGCTGCAGTGATGAAATGGAAGATACACCAGATGGATGTCAAGACTGCTTTCTTGAATGGTGTAGTAGAAGAGGAAGTGTATGTGGAACAGCCACTCGGTTTTGAGACACATGACAGGGAGTCTCATGTGTGTAAATTGAAGAAAGCCTTGTACGGTTTGAAACAGGCACCTAGGACATGATATGGAAGAACTGATGGTTTCCTATCCAGTTTGGGCTTTACCAAGAGTAAATCAGACTCCAACCTTTACTACAAGGTTGAATATGGCAATCCAGTAATACTCCTACTGTATGTGGACGATCTATTTGTAACAGGTGTGGATGGGTTTATTACTGATACGAAGAGGAAACTTGCTACCGAGTTTGAAATGAAAGACTTGGGTATGATGCACTCTTTCTTAGGAATGGAGGTGTGGCAGAATGCAGATGGAATCTTCCTTGGACAAGGGAATTATGCAGTAGAGATTCTAAAGAGATTCGGGATGATGGACTACAAGGCCATAACCACATCCATGGCATCGAACCTAAAGCTATTGAGTGATGCTTCATCAGAACTGATTGATGCTACGATGTATCGTCAGATGATTGGGTCCTTGATGTACCTGATGAACACGAGACCAGATATTTGCTTTGCTGTGAACACCTTGAGCCAGTTCCTGACAGATCTGAGACATGTTCACTTGATTGTTGCAAAAATATTCTAAGGTACCTAAAGGGTACAATTGATTATGGGCTCAAGTATGAGGCAAATTAGAAGATTAACCTGGAGCGTTATGTTGATTCATATTGGGCAGGAAGTGCCATCGATAGGAAGAGCAATTCAGGATGCTGCTTCAAATGGGATCAGGCATGATCTCTTGGTTTAGGAGGAAGTAGTCCTGTGTGGCACTGAGTACAGTTGAAGCAGAATATGTCGCAGCTTGTTCAGCTAGTTGCGAGGCAGTATGGCTGAGAAAGCTACTATCTGATTTATTTGATATCTAGTTGGATGCTACTTGTATACATTGCGACAACCAGAGTTGTGTGAAGTTGTCAGAGAACCTAGTGTTCCATGACAATTCGAAGCATATCGAGATCAAGTGTCACTATATCATGGATATGTTGCAGAGAGGAGCAATTAAGCTCCAGTATGTTGCGACGGACGAACAAATAGCTGATGTGTTGATGAAGCCATTGGCTAGAGTGAATTTTGAGTACTTTAGGGAGAAGCTTGGTGTTCTCCAGATCGAGGTTCCCTCCAAGGGGAAATGATGAGACCTAGAGTCATTCTGACATGGTGAGAAGATTAGGTTCCTTCCATGGTCAGATGTAAGGGCTGAGCCATTCTGTCATGGTGAGAGGATTTGGTTCCTTCCATGTCAGATGTGAGTGCTGAGCCATTCTGATGTGACTATAGGATTGGTTCCTACATGATCATATATAAGGGCTGAATGCCATTCTTGGAATGGAGGAAACTGGTCAGTTACCAAGAATACTCGGTCTGGGACTAAGGGTCGTTCTGATATGACTGTAGGATGTAGTCTTACATGATCAGATGTGAGCGCATGGCCATTCTGATGTGATTGAGGGATGTGTTCCCACTTGATCAGATATAAGGGATGATGCCATTCTCTAGGAGAATGGAGGCACCTGGTCAATTACCAGGAATCCTTACTCTAGGACTGAGAGCCCTTTCGATGTGATGTGTTTACACATGGTCGAATGTAAGTGTAGATCCTTTCTGACAAGATGAGGTCAGATGTAAGTGCTGAGCCATTCTAGCATGATGTGTTTACACATGGTCAGATGTGAGTGCTGGGCATGCCTTTCTAACAAGATGAGGTCAGATGTAAGAGCTAGGTGGGCCATTCTGACTTAGGGTTAGATATAAGTGCTGAAGACCTACATGAAGGGTAGGCCTGCAACTAGCATGAAAAAGGTCTAGCTCTATAGAACTTCCTATGATGAGAAGAATCGAGAGATAGCACCATTCTGAGATAGCACCGATGATGATGAACCAGACTTGATGATGATCCAGATCAAGTGATGATCCAGATTTGATGATGATACAGTGATAATGATCCAGCAGTGATGATCCAGTAGTCATGATGATCCAAATCCCTTGATGAAGAAGACTTGAAGAAGAAGATTACTTAGAAGATGACTTGAAGACAAAGAAGACTTGAAGAAGAAGAAGAATTGAAGACAAAGACAACTTGAAGATGAATATGACAAGATGATCCAGTCGATACAGAGAAGAAGACCAATGCTGAAAATTGTGTTAAAAGAATACCTTCCTAGTTAAGAGGGAGTGTTGATGTATTTGTAACTTCGGAATGTATTCACCTATATATCTTATGTATTGTACCTCGACGTTTATTCTGGGAAATGTCTATAATGTATTTGACTCATGTCATGCCCCTTTGTTTCGATCAGGAGGTTCTATAATGTAAAAAAGTCATGTCAAGTCATTGTGGGTAACCCTCCTATTGTTCAAGGGTTAAAGTCCCTGCAGTTTCGGGGCACTAGGGTTATTAGACTCTCCTAGAGAAGTCGGCCCTAGTAGGGTTTAGTCAAGTCAAGAATTAGTATAAATAGAGAGCTAGCCTCTCTATTTATCACACACTCACTCACACTCAGTTGTAGCGCATAGCTGAGGAAGAAGAAGACACTGGGGCTAGGAAGAAAGAGGTTACTGCTGTCGAGAGATCATCTTACTATTTTGGGATTTTCTATTTGGTGTTGATTCTATCTCTGAGGAAGTTGCGGGGTTTTCTCCGTTTATGTTTTCCCCGAGTAAAAACAATGTGTTCATTGTCTCTTGTGTTTTATTGATGTGCTTGTTATTCTCTCAGTTAAAAGATCCTAATATAATGCTAGCTTAATGATAAAAATCTAACAACCTTGAATGGTCTCCCTAGGTCATGGGACTCCTTCATTCAAGTGATGTGTGCCAGAAGGAAGTGATTACCTTCAGCAAACTATGGGAAGAGCGCACACAAGATGAAGCTCGACTCATAATAAGAGAAAAGAAGATGGGATCAACTGAAGATCAAGTTCTCTCGATTCAAAGAAGATCCCTCAAGCGATCAGGAATATGAAGGACTCAATTCTTGAAGAACATGTTATCCATATTAGCATCTGGATAAGAAATGATGATGTCATGAATGAAGAATATGATGAAGCAGAAGGCTCAAGAAGGAGTCTACCCATGAAACGGATAAAAGATAAGTATTCAATTGTTATTTCATGATATTGTTTTGTTATGCATTTGTTTATATTCAGTTGATGTGTTATTCATGATAGAATATTTGCATTAATGACAGTATACTACTAATATGCATGTGATGGGTAAGTAGCTCATGGTGCTATACAACTCTCCATTGCTACTTATCTAGAATAAAACCTCTTTGCTGACATATTGGATTAGTGCACAATCTCAATGATGTCTTAGTAGAGATGGAAAGCATCTAGAAAGTTTCCATGAGGTATGGATGAATGTTGTATTGGCTAAAATAGTTGCATGATTATATCTTTATGCATAAGAATTTTCTATTATGAATATGCCTTATGAAATTTTTCTAACCATACAACTAATGCATTTGACTTGTAGGAAAGATCGCGTGCAATCGCCTACAAGAAAAGAAGGATGAGACTTGTTCCGAAGAACAAGTGACGACAGTTAAAGAGATAATACAAAATGAAGAATAGTATGACGAGACTTGAAGAGGTCTCAGACACAATGCAGTTATGTGACACTGTTGAGCGACATCATTGATGCAGAACCTTCCAGCTATGAAGAAGTAGACAAGAAAAAAGGGAAGGATAGTACTAGTTCAAGAAGAATGATGTCTAGGATGGAGTATCGAGACCTGAAGGGAATTCCATATGGATCTACAAGATCTAGAATGCAATAGATGGAAACATCATGGGATACAAGGAAAGATTCGTAGCACGAGGTTTCTCACGGAAAGAAGGCATAGACTATGAAGAGACATTTGCAGCCACTAGAAGTTAAGACACATGACATGCCGACTCATGTGTACAAATTAAAGAATGCCTTGTACTAGCTCAGAAGACACCCATGGGATAACACATACATGAGGAGCTTGAAGATCACGATGAATATATTAACCTTTGCTACAAGGTTGAAGATGAAATCCTATAGAGGATGACAAGCTCACGGATAGGTGCGAGAATAACTTCAAGATAGAGGATCTTTGTATCCAGTGACCCTAGATGGATACATGGAATATTAGTAGCAGAGGAAGATACTTGTCACTCCAGTACAAAATGTTTCAATACATAGAGTATGAAAGGTAGAGGGAGAATGATGGTCCACTTTAGAGGGAGTGACTGTAGAAGATCCTGAGGTTCGACATGGTACGACATGATGGACAACTTACTGATGGCTCTAGGCTTTACTGAGAGTAAAGCGGATTCCAACCTTTACTTCAAGGTTGAAGGTGGAATACCAGTGATGCTCCTAGTATATTTCGATGACTTGTTCCTAACAGAAAAGAGGAACTCATTAAAGTTGCATGAAGGATACTTGATGTCGAGTTCGAGATGAAGGACTTGGATATGATGCACTACTTTCTAGGCATGAAGGTGTGGCAGAATGTGGATGGAATCTCTCTGGGACAAGGGAAGTATGCAGTGAATATCCTGAAGAGGTTCGACATGATGGACTGCAAGGCCATGACCACACCTATGGCATCAAACCTAAAGCTATTGAGTGATGATTCATCAGATTCGGTTGATGCTACGATGTATCATCAGATGATTGGGTCCTTGATGTACCTGACAAATATGAGACCATATATTTGCTTTGTTGTGAACACACTGAGCCAGTTCATGATGAATCCGAGACATGTTTCACCTGATTGCTGCAAAGCATATTCTGAGGTACCTGAAAGGTACAGTTGATTATGGGCTCAAGTATGAGGCGAATCAAAATATTAACCTGGAGGGTTATGTGGATTCGGATTGGGCAGGCGGTGCCATTGATAGGAAGATCACTTCGGGGTGTTGCTTCAGTATGGTATTAGGTGTGATCTCTTGGTTTAGTAGGAAGCAGTCTTACATGGCACTGAGTACAACCAAAGAAAAATATGTTGCCACTTGCTCTACTACTTGGGAGAAAGGAGCAATGAAGCTCTAGTTTGCGATCCATATCGAGATCTCTCGAAAGAGGGAGTTCTAGCATAGCCGGTGAGACAGGTTGTCTGAGCATAAAATCCTGGCGAAGCTCATAGGTTACTCAGACGTAAACGATCTTATAGGTTGTCCTTGGATGTAATCAGTCCTAGCTCCTAGCGAAGCTCGCAGGTTATCCTTGGACGTAATCAGCCTTGATGTTATTCTATTCTAGAAATGGTCAAAGTGAAGTTTGAGTACTTCAGGGAGAAGCTTGGTGTTCTCCAGATCGAGGTTCATTCCAAGGGGAAGTGATGTAAGGGTAGTGACTTTCTGACATGGTGGCAGGATTGGTTCCTCCCATGGTCAGATGTAAGTGTAGAGCCCTTCTGACATGGTGGTAGGATTGGTTCCTCATATGGTCAGATGTAAGTGCAGAGCCTTTTTAACATGGTGGTAGGATTGGTTCCTCCCATGATCAGATGTAAGTGCAGAGCCTTTTCGACATGGTGCAGGTCAGGCCTCCCATGGTCGGATGTAAGTGTTGAGCCTTTTTGACATGGTGCAGGACGGGCCTCCCATGGTCGTATGTAAGTGATGATCCTTTTTGACATGGTGGTAGGCTGGGCCTCCCATGGTCATATGTAAGCACAGAGCCTTTCCCTGGATGGTAGATGGTGTGTCCTACAATGCTGGTGGATGTAAGTGCAGATCCTTTCCCCGGATGGTAGATGGTGTTTCCTACCATGCCAGTGGATGTAAGTGTAGATCCTTTCCCTGGATGGTAGATGGTGTTTCCTACCATGCCGGTGGATGTAAGTGCAGATCCTTTCCTCAGATGGTAGATGGTGTGTCCTACCATTACGATGGATATAAGTGTTGGCCCTTTCCTCATATAGTAGATGGTGTGTCCTACCATCCCGATGGATGTAAGTGTTGGGCCTTTATAACATGGTGACGGGATGGGCCTCCCATGGTCATATGTGAGTGTTGGGAGTGCCTTTCTGACATGGATGTTGGTTTGTTCCTCCGATGGTATGATATAAGTGTTGGGCAGGCCTTTCTGACATGGATGTTGGATGTGTTCCTCCCATGGGCAGATATAAGTGATGAATAAGATGAAGACCTACATGGAGGCTAGGCCTACAACCAGCATGAAAAAGGGCTGGCTCTGTAGAACTTCCTATGACGAGGAGAATTGAGAGATAGCACCATTTGATTGAGATAGCGGAAGCAGTGATGATGATGATCCAGTAATGATCCATCTTTGATGATGATCCAGTGATGATCCAGCTTTGATGATGATCCAGTGATGATCCATATTTGATGATGATCCAGTGATGAAGACTCGTGCTGATGAATTGTGTCTAGAGAATACCTTCCTAGTTAAGAGGGAGTGTTGATGTATTTGTAACTTTGGAATGTATTCACTTGTATATTTCATATATTGTATTTCATTGGTCCCTGATGTTTCTATCGGTAGAATCATTAATTTAATCAAGTCATGTAAAGTCATAGAGGTTAACCCTCCTTGTTGATCAGGGGGAAAAGTCCCCACAGTTGTGGGGCACTAGGGTTATTAGACTCTCCTAGAGAATTCGACCCTAGTAAGTGATTTTTAAGTCAAAAACTAGTATAAATAGAGAGTGAGACTCTATTTGATACACACCCTCACCGAGCTATAAGGTATAGGTGAGAGAGGATGAGCTCACTCAAGTGAGAGAGAGAACACTTGTTGGAGATCATCTTTATGTCTTTGGGTTTTACTGTTGCCATTGGTGCTCATTCTATCTCTAAGGAAGTTGCGGGGTTTTCTCCTTTATGGTTTCCCTGAAGAAAATATTTGTGTCTATTGTCTCTTGTGATTAATTGATGTGCATTTTATTCTCTTAGATAAGAACTTAATAACATATTGTCTAATTGATAAAAATATAACATATCCTCGTAGTCTATGCCTTCTTTCTGTGAGATGCCTTGTGCTATGAATCCTTCCTTTTATTTATTTATGTTTCCATCTGCAACATGCTTGATCTTGTAGATCCACTTCGAAGTCATGATAGACTTCTTTTTCAATCTCGAAACTATCTCCCAGACATCATTATTCATGATCGACTGATACTCCTCGATCATGGCATCCTTCCATTCTTTCTTTTTTACAGTCCCTTCATAGGTGGAAGGTTCATTGTCAATGATGTCACACAGCATGGCCACATAGTTGTTGTAAGGCTTTGGTATTTTAATTTCTCTATAAATCCATTCTGGAGCACCATACCTTTCTGCTTCTTGTATGAGCTCTCATGCCCATGTTGGTTTCCTCTTGTGGGAGTCCTTCTCGAGAAGTGTCTCTACTAGCTCTTGTGGTTCTTCCATGTCATGATCTTCATGGTCTTCTGGAATTGCTTCTCCAATTTCCATACCTCAAACTCTCGTTTCTTTAGGTTCCTCGACCTATTGAATAGGTATACTCCTATATCTAGAGTATTTTGAGTCCTCATCAAAGGTTACACCTTTACTGATGTCAATCTTCATGAATCATGGGAAGTATATTTGGTAGTCCTTTGATGTCATTGTATCCTACCAATATACTCTTCCTTCTAGAAGGATCGATCTTGGTACTCTTCTACTTTGGACTATGTATGTAAACTGTGCAGCCAAATATTCTAAGATGGATAACTTTTGGTTTCTCTCTTGAGAAAGACTCTTCTAGATTTTTGTTGTCAAGTACTCGATGAGGAGTACGGGTCTGTACATACACAACTTTACTTGTTGCTTCCACCAAAAGTTGAATTGGAAGATCCTGGACATGTAGCATTGCTTTCGCTACTTCCATTATGGTTCAGTTCTTTCATTATGTAACCCTGTTATGCTGAGGATTTTATGGAGTGATCAAATCCCTCTTAATCCTAGACCGTCTGCAGAGTTCCTTGAATTCCTTTGAGGTTAATTCTCTACCATTATCTGACCACAGTGTCTTGATCTTCCTTTCAACTTGGTTCTCGACCAAGGCTTTATATTCCTTGAACTTACTGAATACTTTATTTTTCCCTTTCAAGAAATATATCCAAGTATTACGTGAGAAATCATCTATAAAGGAAACATAGTACACATACCCGCTTAATAAGATAGAAGACATGGGTCTGCTACATCCGAGTGTACTATCTCTAATATTCCTTTATCCTTACTTTCACTGCTGGGAAATGTCTTCTTCACCTTCTTTCCTCATGCACATCCTTTACAAATTCCTTCATGCTTTGCCTAGATCTCTAGAATTCCAGAGACTTATTTTCTTGCCATCGGTAGTGCTCTGCAGTGCACATGTGCAAGACTTTGGTTCCATAGTTAACTTGGTTCTATTGACTCATGAACCAATGCTTGTTTAGGATGTCCCTTTAGCTTCTACAAACCTTCGTCTTCTTCTCCAATAATTTTTTCATCATCTATTGTATTTCCTTTAGTCCACATTAGAACTTGGCCATCGACAAATGCAACTCTCATTCCCTTTGCATATAATGATAGAAGATTCTTCTTCAACCCTGTAACATATAACACATCCTTCATCTTTAAATATTTCCCAAAGTCTAGCTTGTATGATTCTTCACCACTTCCTTTTATGGGAATTGATAATCTTCCCCAAGTTTCACCTTGTGAGGTGACTCATGCCCAGACATGTTGATGAATGATTCTTTTTATCCCGTCATGTGTTTAGATTCCCCACTATCCACAAGCCAACCATTGCTTCCATGTGAGATAGTGCCAATAAGTGTTGAGATCGGCACATACTCTTCATCTGAATCATCCTTCTCTCTTTTGAATAGTTTGTTTGTTGGTTCATCGTCTTTGGAAACATGAGCATGGTGTCTCTTTTTCCTGAGGGGACGGTCTCTTGCAAACTATCCATTTTCATCACAAGTATAGCATTGAACATTAGAAGGATCTCTCTTCATATTCTTTTGTTTCTTGTCATTCTTCTTGTTGTGATGATGATTCTCCTTCTTATCATTCTTATTTTATTTCTTCCTGGTGTGAATTGTGATAGCTTGATATTTAGTTACTCCCATCTTCTCTTCTCTTGTTACGAGTTCTTCTTCTTCTTGTGTACATTATTCTCAGAGTCAATTGAAAGAGATTAGATTCCTTCTTGCACATGTTCCTTGAATGAATGAGCCCCATGATCTAGGGAGGCCATTCAAGGTAGTCATCACAATTTATCCTTCTTTGACACTCTCTTCAACTACTTCAAGTTGTTCCTTGATTTGAACAACCCTTGTGAAGTAGGATTGTATAGTCTCTGAGTTTTGTATCTTCACATTCTTCAACTGGTTCCGTAAAGTCATCTTTTGGTTGATGTTATTTCCTTCGAACATCTTTATCAAAGAATCAAATACTTCCTTCGATGTCTTGAATGATGACACATGGGGGATGAGGCGATCCTTGATTGAATCTGCAATGATTTTCTTAGCTTTAACCAATTTCTTCTTATGAGTAGCCTTAGCCTCATCTCCCTCTATCTCTTGAACTTCTCGACTGGTGTACTGATCCAAATCATTTTCTTCAAGTATTAGGTAGATCCTGTACTTCCATGCTCAGAATTTATCATCCCCTCCAAGGTTTTCCTCAAGCTGAGTATGGTGATTCATCTTTTCAAATGAGAACCTCAAATGGAAATAGCAAAGATTTAGATCTTATCGATTTGAGGTGTCTGACCTGGTTCCGGATCCGACTGAGCTAAGGTTTGTCAAAGAAACCTGGTTTTCAAAACTTAGAGTTTGGGAATTCTTTTTGGTACAGAAAGATACACCTCCTTAAGGCGAGTTTCTCAGCAAGGTCCTTTTCTGAATACTGAGATGAGAAGCCTCTGAAATGTGATGCCCTAGTTTCTCCCAGCACTAGTGACAGGGTCAAAAATGAAACTTCTTTAAATATGAAACTACTTCCACCAAAATATGTGCCCTACTGGAGTGAGTTATCCTAGCCCTCTTTTCATGATGAACTGTGGAGAGAATACCTTGAACTATGAAGCCCTAGTTTATGCTACTACATAGTGCCTTTTTTCATAGAGGCTCTGATACCATGTCAGTTTTTATAGATATTATTAGCTTGGTTAGTATATTTATCTAAAAGAATAACAAGTACAACAATATGCATAAGATAGAACAGATACACACGACACAAATATTTTCACCGGGGAAACCATAAGGGATAAAACCCTACAAACTTCCTCAGAATAGTTCAGTCACAAAGATTATATCAGAAGATGAAAAAACCTAGTAATAAGAAGTCTTCAACAACTATCTATCTCTCCTCCTTGTCTTTCTGTCTCTCTACTCATGTGAACTTGAGTGAGTGCAAGTGTGTATAAATGAGGGAGGGCGCCTCCCTATTTATACCTTTCAAGTGACTGACCTATTACATGACTGGGGTCGACCTCTTTCCCTATCAAGGATGACTTCTTCTATAGAGACTCCAAAAATACATTACATGATCTTACACTAGGGACTATTTCCCTAACTTACAACGGAGGTCGTACCTTAAGGTGCATATACAATAATGACATCCTGAAAGGAGGAAAAAAAATCTCTGATGGGGGTACAACAACATATAATGATAATATACATCAGAATATCTTCTGAAGTTACAAATACATCAACATTACCTAGGTATCGCAAGGGTTACTTGCAGAGGTTATTTTGTGAGTGTCATGTCCAAGTAGGGTTTAGACAGCATAGTCGCTTTATGCATTGAAGCTTAGGCCCACTATAATTGGTTACACACCTTCACTTGTAGTGTATGGGAGTCTTGGGCCTTTGCTAGGTGAGAAATACCTGCTGCATTCGGGAGCTCATGTATTTTCCCTCTTGGCTTGTTTGCATCTGACCTAGTTTTACTTAGGGGTGTGCTCTTTGTGCGCTAGTTGGATTTAGGGATCCTAATTATTTGAGTCTTTTTTAATTGTGGAGTCATCGTGGATCGATTTTCGGCACCTCGTTGATATCGACATTTAGCAAGACTATGCTTTTGTAACCCTCATCCTCCTCTTCGTAAGAGGATTAGATGTTCTAGTCGACCTCTTTCATATTGTGTTTCTCATATAGTTCTCACCATGAGTACTACTTCATAACCCCAGAGTTCCCTCCATCCCCATCATCTGGAATGGGGGGGGGAGCCTTTGATGTTCCTCCTTCATCCACCATATGGATACCTAGGACTCTAGTTTATAATGACCTTCGTGGGGCGGGTACTTCCCATACTACACGACCATAGTTTTTAGAATTTGCAGTCGTTCATCGAAAATTTTTCTTATGGAGGTCGAGTGTTGAGACTCAGTCATCTCCCTCTAAGCATAGATCCTTTTACGTTCGACATGTCGAACATCACCACTAGTATTTTGTCACTCACTCCAGGTTCTAGTGCGGAACCTGGTGTTAGAATGGGGGGAACG
Organism: Pseudotsuga menziesii; assembly: GCA_001517045.1. Classification (NCBI taxonomy): domain Eukaryota; kingdom Viridiplantae; phylum Streptophyta; class Pinopsida; order Pinales; family Pinaceae; genus Pseudotsuga; species Pseudotsuga menziesii. The sequence goes on along the minus strand of LPNX010906852.1, from coordinate 588,066 downwards.
ACAACCCTTTACGTTGCGCATCAATCTAGAAGTGGGAATATTCCACCTTCTACTCCATTTGTTGGAGGTTTTTCCCTTCCTTCGTTCGATCTTAGGTTTTGGTTAAAATGTGATAATTAGAACTTTTTTTTTGTAAGCTCCATAGAAAAATTATATTAAGATACAAAAAATAGTGCAAGCACAAGAGATTCGTGATGTTTGAGAGCCCATCGTGGCTTCGCATAGATCCAAAACATCAAACTATTGACCTTTGACAAACTTCCCATGCATGGGGTGACAAAACAAGCCTGCCAGTATGAACGACCCATGCATGGGAATTCAAAATGTCTGCTAATATGGCCTATGCCAGGATACATAGCAAAATTATATAGTCTCAAGTGATGGCAACATAGTGCATTTGAACATAAAAAAAACGATTGGCATCTTCTATAGACAAATTTATGAGAAAGCTAACGACTTACTATATGACTTAAAGAAATAAAAACCAATAAATTACTTGGGGTTGTAGATGGTATTTGCATCTTTAGGATTCTCCTCCATTATTGGGCACTAGTAATCCTCAAAGCTTGAAGGTTCGTCAAGAGATTCCTTTATAGGGAGACCCTATGTTTCCCTTAAGGAGGAGAGGTCCATTGAGCTCTTATGCTACACAGGCTTCCTTTTGTGAACCACTTATGGATGTTATATCTATTTTTTCATGAACCAGCAAAGGATCCTTTCTAACTGAATGCCATGGTACTCTAGTGGTTTGGAGACTTGAGAAAGACCCAACGAAGAAGAGGAGTGTATATCTAGAGTAGGGGAGGGATATGGAGGTGGATAATTGTCCTAGGAAATTTCCAGAGTGTGCGTGAAGACCTAGGAGAGCATGTTCTTGACCGACTAGTATTGTCTACATCAAACCTAGGCTCTCTAATCAATTAATTGTTGCACCATCATTTCCTCCTCCAAGTTTTCCAGCATATTCCTTCAATGCTTAAGTATAGAACTATCATAATTGTTGTTAGTAGAGCCTCTACGCCCCCAACTGCCACAGCTTCCTTGGCCTATGCTTCCATGACGGAAGGTGGCGTGAATCCATCTAGACATAATTGTTGCTAAAAAATAAAACCTAAAACCTTTTACTTTCGAGTACATGAACCAAAGAAGAACAATACTAACCCAAGGCGAGTGAGAGCTAGAGAAAAAAGGTAGAAGAGATATAAAGAGTTTGTTCCATCCTAAGGGAAGGCTTTCACTAGAATGTTGAAATGAAACACTGCAAGAATTCCAAATGAAAACCACCGAAATCTAGAAACTTTCTTTGGAAAAAAACATATGATCAACTTCTCAATAGGTTGTAAAATCGTTTAGAGGAGGCATGATTGTTATACTACCATAGCCTACTCTACTTAGAGTTTGAAAGGTTAGTTGCATTAAAGGCCTAGACTTTGTATGCTAGAGCGGATAAATGTGCATGGTAAGCAATTTAAGAGCGATCCACGTGGTGGATGGTGGAGAGCTTCATGTTCACTTCCCTACATGCCGAAAGATCTCAAGAGACACCCGCATCTGGGGATAATAATTAGAATTTAAAAATGAATATTTATGAAATAAAGTTAAAGAATAGGCTACTCTAATGAAGAAAATGCATAAGTCCCTCATAATGTTCAAAATTTATAGAGAGATGTGGAAAAGAAGAAACAAGATTTGGAAACAAAAAGAGCAACACCCATGGAAGAAAAGTTTCACACAAAACTCATACACCACAATGTTAGTGAAATTTTTTGAAGATACTAGTATGAAATAGAGATCAATAAATTGTGTATGTAATATGATGGCACATTTGGGTATATATTTTATCTCATGGCAGTGAGATAAAACTCCATCACCTAATTAGTCTTTGATTTCCCCTTATGTGTCTAAAACTAGGTGTGAATGATGATAGTGGTGGGAATAAGTAAGTCATTGTTTTTTTATTATTTTAGTCACCTTATATTGAGCCTAAAGTCCCTCTTCATGAAACAATGCCACATTTAGTTTGAAAGGTTAGTTGACTAAATTCCCTCCTCATATTGTTCAAAATTCGTTAACGTGCATCCTACAAATGTAATAGCACTAGATTAATTGTGCATTGCATCAAGACAATTGATTGAAGGCTCTAAGGATCATGCACCTAAAGAATGTACACAATTAGGTCTAGAGACTCTCGTACTTTAGTATTTGCCTATGTACACTTCTACAAGTTTTGTGTATCTTGTTGAAAAAGAGAAAAAGTATATTTTGGTGCCTATGTAATCCCCTATTTCTAATTTTGGTACCATCACATGAGAAATCATGGTGCCAACCATAGTTCGTGTGAGTAATATTTTGCTCACTCAATTTATGTCATATAAGACCTTAATAAATGGGTGCAATCACATGATCACCATAAAAAACTACTTGGAAATTCTTCTATAAACCTAATGAATGGATATATTAATGATCAACTATTTCAAGAGAAAAATGAGACGATGAGCTCTCCACTGGTGACATTGTAATCCACTCACAACACATTCCAAGAAGTAAAGGATATAATTTTACAAGATTGGCATGCAATGGTGCAACCATATATAGGCATTCCTACATTCATAGACATTTGATGAAAACCATGTGATTCTTTGATTGATTATGTTTCTAGGTTAAAAGAAGGTTTTGGGATGAAAAAAACTGATAACCCATAAGGACAACATAGTCAATGGATGATATACTTATTTCCTTCAACATTTTTCATCACATTCCAAAACTTGAAACCTAAATATTATCAAGAGGCCTTGTAAATACGTTCAAAATTATTTAAATCTTTATGTTGCATTAAACACTCCCACACCAACAAAAGACTTGACATTTAGACAACAACATTAGATCCAACACTTGTGGCAACATACCACTTAACTCTTGATCTAAAAACCGCATGAAATATGTTGTCATTGTTGTTGATAGGACCCTATTCTGGAAGAATGTCCATTAATGGACACAAACACCACTTGCACTTCTTGATCAGTAGAACCAAAGCCCCACAAACATTTCCTTTATTTGGCTTTATAGGATAGTTAATTATCAATTATAGTTGCAAATTGAGAAATGCTCCTTGATTTTTAAGCATTGTGCTAGTGCTTGGGATAGTGGGGTGGGGCTCCTTGCATTCCCAATTGTGTCCTCAAACATTCCATATACCAATTATCGATGCCCACTCAAACACTCTATTAGGGTTCATGCCATTGTAGGCCCCAACATCATGTAGGTAGGTAGGGAGAAGGGGTAGATTTGTTCTCGTGGTTGCCACGATGACACTCCTCAAACATCATATAATGATAAAGTGCCTTGGATTCCACTTACCATTTTAGAGGTGACTGAATTGGCCGACAAAGAAAATGATAAATGGGGTTTACTGGTTGTTAATAAATCACCACAAGTAGTACCCATGGGGGTTAGAGAAATTCGTAATGAGTAATTGAAATGAGACGTTGTAAATGGAAGGTCGTGTGTTCAAATCCCACATGGGTACTTACTTACAAAAAAAAATCACCACAAGTAGTTGTCTAGCCCAAGCCTAAAGATGATGACCTACATCCTATAATTATGATTTCGTTCAAGTTATAATGTTTATAATTATTTTTGGTGTGCCACCCAAAGCAAACATTAATGATATTTATGGCTCTCTTAGTTGGCTTTATACCACTATCTTTTGTAATACTATTAAATCATAAAAAGAAGGGGGTTTGTTAAATTTATTATTGTAAATTTAATTATGGTTTATTGGAGAAACTTTTTTTATGACTCTCTATGAAATGAAATTGAAATCTTTGCTTTGTCCACTATAACTTATCTTGAGTAACATCCTAAAAGAAAAAAATTACTTAGTTTAAAGGAAATTACCTAACAACTTTTCTCCATATGTATATTTGACAAAGAAAAACAACATCATTTGTCAAACCACACTATCTTTTTATTTTATTTTATTTTGATGAAGATATAGCAGTTTCAAATATTTTGGAATGTGTAGAGTATTAGAAAATCCAACCAACCTTTCTCTATTGATAAGATTTTTAATCCGACCATCTTAATCACTTACAAAATTTGTTGAGATGTCATTATATTGTCTCAATATTCTTCCTATCAACGACCATAATGTTTGCGTAAATATCGATTTCTGAATTGTTAATGTCTTCTCGATAATAATGATGTATGTCTATTAATTAAGAGGTTATGTTACCCATAACATTAAATAAGTAAACATCGCTTAGTTTAAATTATTATATTTATAATAAGTAAACATCTCTTAGTTTAAATTAAAATATTGTAAATATAATAGACTTGTATATGCAAATAATTTTTCTTTTGAAATTAAAAGTTTTTAAATAAGTTTATTATTGAAAAAAATTAATGATTATCAAACTTCTCAAGAATGTTTGAGGTTTTAAATGACTATTTTTGGGGTCAAAACTTTGTAAACAAAATTTTCTAACTTCTCAATGGTATTCTACATTTGAGTGTTTTCTAACTACACGAAGATAACCTCAATTGAACTTCATATGCAAAAGTGTTATAGTGTGATTTGCCACACCTTATGGATCATGCCTTGATGACCTTCCCTTGTCCCTATGCAGACTCACTATACCCCCTTTACTCGCTATAGCCCTTATGCTTCAGTTTAACCCTTAAAAATACATTTTTGAAGATGCGCGTGGGTCATCAGTTATGTAGCTCGTGTATACATGGCTTGCACCATTACAGCCCGCATACATCGGGTTTTGTGCTTAAAAACAAAAAAAAATGGAGTTTTCCTCATCAAGTAACAAATACCTTGATCCTTGACCTTCCATATGCCTAGAAACGCTTTGATTCGAACCTCCATTTCCCATTTGAGGGATATATATTAAGCCATTGTAAAGCATTAAGGGAGGGAGAAACTTTTAGAGTAAGGCGACTATAAAAAAAATTGCCCCATTATCATATACTTGAGTCATCCCTTTGTCCTTGTTTATACACTGTTTATAGAACCAATTGTGTTAATCTTCCAAGCTATCCATTGCCTTTGTGAGCTTGACTTTCTATGGAGAATTGAAGTGGTGGAGGCCCAATTGAAGGGACTCGATTTCTTGAGATAATTTAGCGTCTGTTAACGGGTGTCAAGATACCATTGGATATGTAACAGACGATTTTCATCAATTGTGCCATTTTATAGGATAACAACATCTGTTAACTGTATACATCAATGGCCGGTAATCAAACGTTGTTTCATCATGTTTGACCTCAAAGTGTATATTCATGTGATCGAACATGTACCATCGACGGTTTGTGTAGAAAAGCTTAGAGTATGGTGGTATTCCATATATGCTACTACCTTGATCACAACAGTACCTATGGGATTTCAGTTCTCATACCATAGCAGTGTACTTTATTTTGTACCATATGTCTTCATTCAGTATGGAGACCAGACTCCACTGTGTATTGCACGTGGTTATGACTACTTATGACATATGTATATTATTCCTATTCATGGCCATTGTACTTATATGTATCCAAGATTGCTATATGTACTCCAGATATGTAGTCATGTATACAAAGTTATCATTGTATTATGCTGACAAGTGGCTAGTCCTTCCACCACTATCTTCACTACTCCACTCATGTGACTATTATAAAGTATTTTGGCCATTGTGTACCCTTTTGACCTCACACATTAGGGGGGATTTGCTATAGCATGATTTTCCACACCTTATGCATCATGCCTTGATGGCCTTCCCTTGTCCATACGCAGACTCACTATACGCCATTTACTCCCTATAGCCCTGATGCTTCAATTTAACCCTTAAAATTACATTTTGAATATACACGCGGGTCATCATTTATGCAGCTCACGTATATGCAACCTGCACCATTATAGCTTGTGTACATTAGGTTTTGTGCTCAAAAACAAAAACAAAACAAATTTGGAGTTTTCCTCATAAAGTAATGAATTCCTTGATCCTTGGCCTTTCATATTCCTGGAAACGCTCTAATTCGACCCTCCATTTCTCATTTGAGGGCTATATATTGAGCCATTGTGAAACATTAAGGGAGGGAGAAACTTTGAGAGTAAGAAGACTATAGCAAAAATTTTCCCCATTATCATATACTTGAGTCTGCATCCCTTTGTCCTTATTGATAGAACCATTTGTGTTCATCTCCCAAGCTCTCCAATGCCTTTGTGAGCTTTCCTTGCTATGGAGGATTGAAGTGGTGGAGGCCCAGATGGAGGGACTCGGTTTCTCGGTACAACGAGGTGTCGACAGAAGTTGTCACATTGTATCTATGTTTTTACATTAATAGAATATCCATTTCTCTCCAAATTTCATGTGCGATTGTTTATATTTGTATCCATGGGTATAATTTTTTTATACATGTTTAAACAGATTATGCTAGATTGAATACTAACATTTAATATGTTTTATACTTGGATCTATATTTGTTGTTAAGGGAAATTTGTAGGGCCAAGCTTTTGATCGTGAGCTCAACGGTGGTTGTCTTCAAACATCCGGTCGAGGCACGGTTTCTATCCCTTAGGTGTTAGTTTCTTTAATTTATTTAGCATGCTTAAGAATGGATGTGATTTTTGGTGTCATACTGTTTGTTGTGGTCCACCCCAAACCATAGGAAGATTTTCTCCGTAACAAAAAGTTATCCCTCCCGCATGTTGACCACCAAGGTATCGAGTGGATGTCGCATTAGCTTACATTACTAACACATTTGGAGCTAGTCATATGTCGACTTTCAAGAAGATTTTGGAGGGTCCAAAACTCTAGCCCTAATCGACAATTGAGCCATATGAAAACCCTAAGCCTAAGCCTAAATGGCTATAAGTCCATGTTAAATATTGGGTCTCTAGGAAAGAAGGGGTTTTGTAACAACACTACGTTGAGCGCCATTGAAAATGGAATTACAGAGGGAATGTTGGGATGCGTTACTCAAGGGTGCACAACGAATCCATATGATTTTGGAAACTTCGGTGTTCAACTCGTGGTTGTTGGACATGAGATGAAGAATGGTGTACAAGTGAGTAGGATAGGAGGACCAAGGGACGTTGATTCAAGTAGGACAAGACAAACCAACGAGATGATGTGTATCAAGCTCGATCAAGGATGAAGTGATTGGCAATGTGATGTGCGGTGTGGAAACCATGCTAGGACAATAGTGTGGATGGGTGCAGGGAGGGTATGTGGTTGGGTGGAGCCAAGACAAGACCTTTGGGGACCATAGGTATTGAGACTAGATGGTGAAGCATCATCATGCATTGGTCAATTGGTCGTTCTAGTTTTGTTGTCTCGAGGAAGGAAATGGTGTAGCATTGTCTAAGGTTGGGTGGCGATAATGGACCATCACCTATAGTGAGACGCACACTTGAAATTCTGCACAATATCTAAGGTGCTTGGCTTGGGTTCAGTTAGGATATCTCCCATGAGGCGTAGACTGGGTGATACTTCCAGTTGATGGTCATACCCAACTAGCAAGATCACGTCAGTGTCGCACAATGACTAGGATTTCAGATTGTATGGGACACTTGAGAGGGAAAAAAAGCCTTGTCCCATGACATATGGTATTAGAGTCACATTCGGTTATGGCATATGTGGAAGTGTCTCTTCACCATCAATGCCCCTTTCATTGGATATGTTGATAGAGCCATGTTAACGAGGACTTCAACATATTTAAGTGGGAGAGATTGTAATGACCATACGTTGAGTGCCATTGGAAATGGCATGATGGAGTGTGTGTTGAGATGCATTACTCAAGGGTGCATGGTGAGTCCATATGATTTTGGTAGCCTTGGTGGTCGGCTCATGTTTGTTGGCCATGAGATGGACATGACAATGTACTAGCGAGCTGGATAAGAGGACCAAGGGACATCGAGTCAAGTAGGATGAGACAAACCAACAAGACGTTGTGTGGCAGGCTCAACTAAGGATGATGTGATTAACAATGTGATGCATAGTGTATCAACCATGCTAGGACAATAGCGTTGATGGGTGTAGCGAGGGTATGTGATTGGGTGGAGTCGGGACAAGACCTTCGAGCATCATCTGATATTTAGACTAAATGTTGAAGCATCGTCATACGTTGGGTAGTTGGTCGTTCAAGTGTTGTTGGCTTGGGGGAGGAAACGATGTATCTTTGTATTTATATCCCACCCACCCCTCTGGCTAAGGTGATCTTGGTTTACTTACTCAATTTTTTTGGAGTCAATTTAGTTGTACTCTCTCTTTATGTGCCTTACATCTCGAGTTTCATTGATTGAGTTCAGTTGAACATTAATATTAAAAACTTGAAAAGATGCTTCTTTAATATTTAAGTGTCAAGCACTAACACCTACTAAGACATTCTGTTGGGTTTATGGCAACTTACAGTATCTTGACCAAACTAAATGACCATAACAACTTTTTTCCAGGGGAAAATATCAGTTCCTTGCTATTTCATTGAAATCAAAGGGAACATTGAGTACATCTTCAGCCTGTGCTGAGCTCAGAATTAAGGAAACCATCATCAAATATACCAGCAACTGTAGTACCAGCTACGCTCATATGGGAGGAACATCAATCTATGATATGTTGTTTACAAAATCAAATCAGTAAACCAATAATGTTTCAAGCTTCAAAGATGGAAACAGACTGGGAGACTATCCGTTCACTGCTCTTCATTACATAGAGAGTTCAAACAATTACTATGTTAGCTTATCCAAAGAAGCATTAAATAGAGTAAAGTTGAAATATGGTGCTCATCCACACCCACATCCAAAGGATGTCAAAAATAACAAAAGCACAAAGGATCTAGTGCTGAGGGATCGAAAAGAAAGTATGAGTCTTGATCAATACAATCACCATTGGTGAGTTCCAAGAACTGAAGCTGGCCCGGAGCCATGTGTTAATGCTTCTTTGGCTAAGTTGTCAGCAGTTGTATTGTGCTCTCTATATATATGAATGGCAGAAATATGGATGAAGTGGAATTCCAGTTCTCTAATGAGATGACACCATCCATCAAGTGTGAGTAATGAAAGTGCAGATTGATGATTGAACCAATTGATAATGACAACAGAATCACCATGAATATGCAGATGGGGGAGTCCCATGCTTTTAGCATAGTGTAAAAGTGTCCATAAGTCTAGCAATTCTGATCTGGTATTTGTGCTATGGCCTACTCCCAGTTTGAAGCATAAATGGTGATCATGACTGAGCCGAAGCAGTACACCAACACCTCCCATGTTCTTAGTTGAAGCACCATCGAAGAAACCAGCTGGGAAGTTCAATATGGGTGCTGGCCCAATATTTCTCCTAGATAATTTCTATTGAGCAATGACAAGATAGAGGAGGAGATATTTCTTGATGGAAAGAGCAATACAGGATACATCAGGCTTCTTGACCTCAAAAATGCATTTGTTTCTAGTCAGCCAGATGTGCCAGATAAGAAAAAAAGGAAGATACTTCAGAGCATTTCCTTGGCTGATCCAGGTGGATACATTGAGTGTAAAATTTGAGTCCTTCAAGAAATGTGGGATATCAAGAGTATTTATGATGAGTCCAATAATCTTCTTCGAGAAACTGTAGTCATGAAATAGATGCTCAACAGACTCTGAGGCAGATCTACAAAGACAGCACCAGTATGGACCAGTCCGTCCTTTTTTTATCAAATTGTCATAAGTATTGATTTTATTCAGCAGGCTGAGCCAACTGAAGCAAATGATCTTGAGAGGAATGTGGAATTTCCAAATATTGCTCAAGAAGTCATCGGGTCTATCAGTGACAAGTGTACTGGCAATAAAATCATACATCAGATTGGCTTTAACCATGCCCGAAGACTTGCTAAACATCCAAACAAAAGTGTCAGTTTTATTGCTGATGTGGATCCCACCATGCTGCAAACCCTTTATATACTTGCACCAAGCATCCTTCCATAGTCCACCCAGCTCTAAATCATCAGCATAGATCCAGTAATCTGAAGAGGAAGTGGCTTCTCCTCTATTGAGAGCATCGGAGAGTGTACAAATACCATAATCCTCCAAATACAATCTAAGATCCTCTGGAAGAGTATAATTAGATGAAACACCAGTTTCCAGGTAAGGATCTGATGAGCAAGTAGGGAGTCCTTCCTGCTTTTCAAAACAACAAGGGACTAGGTATCTTTATCAGAGAGTATACCCGAGTGCTGGGGGGAGAGGAGAGAAACTATGGCTTGGTCAATCTCAGCTATCTCCTTGGTTCTCAACCAGTTTTTCTTCTTTTCCCATGTCTTGAACTCATTTTTCAATCTCTGCAGCTTATAGTTGAAATTAAACATGGGACCAGCAAAGGGAGAAGGTGCCTTCCAGGAAGAGGAGACTAGGGCTACAAAGTCATCATCAAGGAGCCAGGAACGATTGAATTTAAAGGGGTACAAATGACACTTCAAGCTGAAATTCCATTCGATACAAACAGGGTAGTGGTCCGATATGTCAGAAGGCTGAGTCCAGGATTTATAGCCTCCCAGAGTAGGGATCAGGTTAAAAGAGGCCAGAAATCTGTCAAGTCTTTTGCTAACACCCTTAGAACCTACTCTGCCATTTCTCCAAGTTAATCCAATCTTTGTGGGAGATAGATCGACCATGTTCATAGAATCCAAAAGTTGTGCAAAGTAAAGAGAGAGATGATCCATACGAGCACGTTCACCCCAGATCTCAAGGTCAGAGATGGTGAAGTTAAGATCTTCAGCCAAGATGAGATTAGGAAAATTGAATATACCCCCAGCCATAGCTGTGTCCCAGAAGGTAGTTCTATTGGCATAAGGTCCATAGCAGTTAACAATGGAGTAAACCGAATCAAGGCCTTTAAAGTCAGTAGTGAGGAGAATGCCAACAAAGGAATGGTAAGCTTTACATCTAACCAAGCGAGGATTCCAAGCAGAAAGAATACCCCCAGAAGGACCAAGAGCATCAATAGCACAGAATTCCCATCCCGGCTTCATAAAGGCAAACAATTGGAGGGCATTGAAATGGTCACACATAGTTTCCTAAAGCAAGATAATGTCAGGGTTAAGAGAAGTAAACAATTATTTGAGGGCTTTCTGTTTAGTAGGCCCCCTAAACCCACGGATATTCATGGAGACAATCTTCATGGGTTAACTTGAGAGACAGGAGACATTGCTCTAAGTGCCTGTGAAGTGGAGTGTGTTCTAGTAGCTGCTTTGATCTGAGCCGATAGAGGAGTATAGAGACCTGTGGGAGCCTGGGAAGTTTTACCCCCTTTCTTAGCCTTTCTAATGGTAACGTTCTCGAATCTGATCGATTCCAAAGGTAGAACCGAAGGTGAGATGGGAGATTTGTCAGTGAAAATATCGAGGGATTTGAGGAGGGAGGGATCATCAAAAGAAGGAGTGGTTAAGGGGATACCAGGTGAGGCATTATAAGTAGGAGAAGTGGGGAGGGGTAGTGGGGGAAAATGATCCAGATTGAAATGGGGGGGGGAGACGGTACAGCAACCGTAGGAGTAAGTAATGGTGACTGGAGGTCAACAGCTTGTTCATTATGAGAACAAGAGGCAGAAAGGGCTAAAGATTCAACATCCTTTATATACAGTAGTTCCCCCTTGGTCAGGTCTCCCACAGAGGTAGGAGAAGAGGAGTCATACATCCCAGTCAAGGTAGGTGGTGTAGGAGAATCAGTAAGGGGATCAATCAGTGGCTGAGTATCCAGAGGGTTAAGGTGAAGAGAAGAAGATGAGGGCGAGCTGACAAGTAGGGGTGCAGAATCGGTAAAGCCAACATTCAAAGGAAGGCCATGTAATAAATAGGAGTAGGTTTTTATCAAATGACCGGTTTCATGGCAATAGCTGCAGCGAAACGACATCTTCAAATAATCAAGATTTTGAGTAATAACCACACTATTACAATCAATCTCAATTTCAAGGAGGAGCCCACACGAAACGTCCAATTCCACAAGTACCCGAGTTGTGCATTTGTCGAAAGATGTATGGAAATCTTTCTCTAGAGCAACAAATCTACCAATGGAGTTAGCAATACCGGTTAGGATATATTTGGACCAGAGAGGAAAAGGTAAGGCTGGCATTAAGACCCACAGGTGTCGCTAGATGACCCATTCCTTAACAGGGTCAAGGTTGGAGTGCCATCGGCTGAGTACAAGGGACCCATCACCAATGGTCCAGAGGAAATCAAGGATTTGAGAAGCATCAGAGTATTCGAGGAACACAAAAACCAGCCAGTGATTAGCTAGAAGACTGATGGTGGGCACATAGGTGAGGATGGGCTTCCAGTGCTGAGTAGCCCAAGTCACCCACTCCTCTTTGTTCATAGAACAATATTCCAGGCGCCCAATGAGAGCGCGATGACAGAGTTCCGAGACTCTGTCAAGTATGACATCTCTACCCACGACAAACCTACGCTTATGGTCAAGGGCTGCAAGAATCTTAGCTTTAGGATGAGCCTGGAATCTAGAAGGGTGAGATGATACAACCCTATTACTGGACGGGATAGTGGGTCCCGATGTCGCCATCAAAAATTAGAAATGGTAGCAGGGAAACAATAGAAACAAGTAGCCCACCAGGAGATAAAACCCCACAATCAATAAGCCCAGGACAGAAATCAAATCTAGTCAGTGTAAAATCCAACACGTGAAAATAGGAGATGAAACTGAGGTGAAACCCTAACAGCGGCCAAGAGCCTAACCAGCCCTGACCAGAGAAAGAAGGGAAAGCCTAAGAAAATCTCAAAAAACCCAAAACCAAGCCGAAACCGGAGAGTTCAGGAAGACCCGACACAAATACCCCCTAGTTCCCACTTTTTTTATATGGTTGGTACTAGCCCTCTGCTAAGAGGGGGAACTCCATCGACCTAGGACCACCCGTGAACCCAAAACCAACCTACGGGGACAAGAAAACAAAACCCACAACTAGAAATCATAGAAAAGCACAGTGTCGGAAAATGGTAAGCACCTGTGCCATCATGTATGCCGACAATGTCAAAGCAGGTGGGCTGACCACGAACAGCAGAGATCCGAAAGACCCGGGGCCGAAAGTAAAGAACCCAAGTCATTGCCACAATACCAATCTTCTTTCCAAAACCACTGGCCACAGACCACCAAAGACCCGGCACAGACCACCGTAAGACCCGGCAACAGAAAAATAACAAAACCCGTCCAGTAAAAACAGTAAAGTTTCGGGCAAGATGGAGAAAAAACTCCAAAATGAGAAGTAACCCGAGCCCAACAAAACCATGACAGTGAGAACACAAGTTGCGGCAAATAAAGCAGGTTCGAAGGACATGATAAAGCGCAAACCATCAATGACAAGAGCAGGTACAGTCGGAACCAGTGCATGAAGCCTCAACCAGACCAAGGTCATGGGGAACAGTACCAAATCCGAGAGCACTCTCCATCAAACCCTAGTTTTCTCGCTACTCTGCCATCACAAAAGATGATTTCTTTCTTTGAGTGTTTATCATGGTATTTGTTTTTTATATTTATATATTAGTTTATTTGTTACACATACTTACTTTATAAAGAAGAAGAAATTGAAAACTCAAATGACCATAACAACTTTATTCTTTTATAGGATGAAACATATCAATTTAATATTTATTAAGTAGGATATATATTGCATTTTACAACAAACATTGTCAAGACCAACCTAAATTATTTCATGAAATGTAACACAAATATTTTTTAATTAATTTTTTTTAGAAAAAAAAAATTACCTTTTAATTAAACAACAATTAACAATATATAAATTTAATATTAATCTTCTAATAAATTAAATTTACATCATTATATTGCATTTTATAACAAACAATGTCTAGAACAGCCTAAATGAACATAACTACCCCTTTATTTCATAAAATGTGGCACACAGTTTTTTTAATTAAATTTTTAAACCTTTCAATTAAATAATAATTTACCATACTTACATTTAATGTTAATCTTCTAATAAATTAAATTTACATCATTATAATAATAATAATTAAATTATCTCCTATATTTATCTTACAACTTGTTTTTAAAATGCCTTCCCTCATTTCCAAAGGAATAAGCTAGCTATGGAGCAAACCTCCCTCCATCGGATGGAGGAGGAGCAAAGTAAATTAAATTTACATCATTATAATAATAATAATTAAATTATCTCCTATATTTATCTTACAACTTGTTTTTAAAATGCCTTCCCTCATTTCCAAAGGAATAAGCTAGCTATGGAGCAAACCTCCCTCCATCGGAGGTTTGCTCCATAGCTAGCCCACGCCATTTCCAAAGCTGAAACTATACACACAACGACAATTGTCAATAACAAAACTATTCTCGAACATCATGGTGTGTTTGCCAACATCGTGGATGCGGGGTCGTAACTCGTTAAAAATTTGACAGACACCATTTCACAACAAAAAAACGCGCATACATATTCAGGAGGATTCGAAATAATTTTACCATTGTATATAAATATAACATACAATAATAACTATAACATAAATAAAATAGGTCTAACGGAAGTAACCTAATTCACACCTTCCCTCACAACACGAGGGCCTAATGGTTAAGAGTGTGTGTTTCTTTTTAGGAGGCTATAAGTTCAAATCTAGAGGAGATAGTGTATGTACACATCTGTAAACTTTAATAGTTAAATAACTACCCATCACTACCTAGAGGGGCCTTGTCCCACAAACAAGAGGGTCTCATACACCAAAACTACCCATCACTGTCCAAAAAAGCCTTGTCCCACCAACAAAAGGGTCTCATATACCAAATTAATGTCTTACTTGACGATGACCTTAAAATAGATTATTATTATAATAATAATATTAATATATAAAAGAAAAGATAAAGATAAAAAATGATAATACATAATTAAGAAAGAATAAAATGAAAATATCCTAATTGAAATGTAGTGAAAATATATAAATTATACATTTTCATTATTTACGTTATCTTCAATTATATATTATATCCTAAAATTTAACAACAATAATAATATAAATTTTAACTTAATCTATATAAAAAAATTATATATATATATCTTCTTTTAACTACCTTATCTTCGGATACGCACCTTTCATCCTCCACTCATTGTCCTCTCACATCAATTACAACGTTACAGAAGCTGAAACCTGCTTACATAATTAAAAAAACCTTAACATAGGCATTGCATTTACTTTTAAGACCACAAAATATCTGTGGAGAATTTTGACCCAACTAAAGATTTGGCGTGTTGTGAGGCAACAATCCAAGAAAGATTTCATATTGGATAAGCAAGAAGGGAGAAGGCAGGGTTTGGTAGATAGAGACATAGCTGTCCAACTCAAAATCAATATTTATGCCTATCCACAGACATAATGATAATGACAGACAGGGGGTTATGGATTTGAAATATCCAGCTATACTTAGAAATAATGATAGACAAGGGGTTATGGATTTGAAATATCCAGCTATACTTGGAGAAATTAAGGGACGTTAACAGAATATTGCCACCACAGCAAACATCTATAAAGTCAAAAAGCATAAATTTATCCCATATTCCACCCTGTCTTGCTAACTAACTATCGCCTAACTGGATTACGGATCCGAAAGTTATGGGAATCATTCAGTTAGTTGTAACTAAAAAGCACGCTAGCAATAGCAATCATATAACTGTTATGATTTTGTTGATGGCATGCATGTAAAGAATGATGGGTTCCCTGCCATGCATGCTGGCGTTAACAGCATGCATGCATGCCATATATGGCCGTTTTAAAACCCACGGCGGGGCCGGCTGAGTGTTTCTGGTGCCGTGCATGGGGCACGTGGCAGGCGAAGTGAGCCGGCGGGTTCCCGGGTATGGAGGCAGGGGAACAGGTAATATCATGCTGTGGGGCCCATCTCCGGTAGGGTTGGATACCCAATCAATCCAACCACATGCGAGAGGCTGACGGCGCACTAACGGTAGCTGGCCAGTGGCCGTTATAGTTGTATCCGCAGTCTTTTCCTTTACCGCTGAGCTGTCTCGTGCCAGGTGGATGACTGACGTCGCCGTCACGTGAGGGCAGGTGGAGAGGACTAGACTTGGGAAAGAAAAAAATCCTAAACCTTTGTGACCTTATTTTATGAACAATACGAAATACTTCTAAGATTAGATATATTTATAACCGAAAGTTGAGAATACGTATATCAAGACTTACCAGAAAAAGAGATAAAAATACAAAACAAGAGCCTCAGAACCTCTGCCTTTAGAAATGAAAACTTTGCGCAAGATTAAAAAAAAATTATTGAAATGAACATTGGTAAAAGTATATATTGTATTTTTTAATAAAAAAATAGAATTTAATATATTTATATTGATTAGTATTAATTTAAATGAAATAAAGTTTTGATTTTTTTTCCTTAATTAAATTTAACATTTAAAAAATTATTCACATTACCGAATTCATTATGCATTCAAAAACATGATTTTTAATTTAAAAATTACAAAATAACTAAAAAAAATTATATAATATAAACTTGATAATAACCAAAAAAAATTATTTAATATTTAAGTTGTTTTATTAGATTAAATTGATTATAGAAAATTATATAATATGATTTTGATTATAACAAAAAAAAAATTGAAATAAAAATTGAAATTATTTAACATTTAGAATATTTTATTAAATTAAAATTGATTGTAAAAAATTATATGATATCATCTTCATCATAATAAAAAAATCTAGAATTGTCAAATGGATGTAACTTGGGTGGTTGGAAGGAATGAATGTTACCCTCCCTACCCAAGTTCTACTCTTGTGAGTGATATGATGCTCTTGTGGAGCCCTTTGTAATAAATGTTGTAGCCCCTCTAACAAATGGTGAACCACGTTTTAAAAAAAATAAAAAAATCTAGAATATTCTAGAAATTTAATGTTAAAAAAGTTAAATATATATCCCTTCAAAGTTATTGATTTAATAATTCATTTTTTTAATGTTTATAATATACATTTAATTGTGATTATTAAGTAGAAATGAATAACAAATTTTAAAGTTTTAAAAAAATGCTTTTAATAATTCCCATCTAGTAATTGAATTTGCAACCGATGTGACATGTCTCATTTTTTTTTAAAGTTGATGATACAGTCGAAGAACAAATTTGAAAATAAAATTAGCATTCTCATTTTTGTCGCAAACTCATTTTCAAAATCAACAATTCATAGTTTTTGTGGTCAAAAGCTTTTATCAATTACATAATTAAATATTACAAAAAAAAATTTATGAATCCATCTAGTCTTTATGGCATTTAAATTAGAAACCTCTAGTACTTTTAACAAGGAAAAAAATAATATACTTTATTGAAAATGTGTAAATTACATTACTATATATATATTAAAAACTCACAAACATTACACATTAGCATGTTTACAGTAAGTCAAACATATAGGAACAACTACAGGGCATATAAATTCTATCAAGTCAATAATCCAAAACCTTCGAGTACATAAAAACGATGAGTAGAAATAACGATGAAGATATAAAAAATAAAAATTTGACTCTCTATCAAAACATAGGAGTCGAAACCTCCCCTTCTACCTCTTGCACTTGCATCATGTATAACTATAGACTTCACCTGCATTAATGGAAACTAAAACTAAATCATTATTTGGAAGGGAATGAAGAAAAAAATAAAGAGGACAATAATGCACAAACTAAAAAAAATGAAATCATAAAAAAGTTGGTTTTTTTTTAATTTCCATGTATTAATGTTAGGAGACTTTTTATTTTTTTGGGGTAATATAATTTTTTTTTGTTTCCTATTAAATATAAACAACAAGAATGTTGGAGGTTTCCAATAGGAAGTATAGAACAAAATTATGAAAAAAAAGTTTTAAAAAAAAAAAAACTTTCATTCTTAAGTTTTTTCATGTATGGGTTTTATTTTTTTCTCTATTTATTTAATATTTATTTCTATGGTATAGCACTTATCAACTTTTAGGAAAATGTAAACAGAAATTTAAAAAAGCATTAAAAAAAAAAACAAAACTTAAGTTGAACTTTATACATTTTCAAAAATTAAATTTAAAAAAGCATTAAAAAAAACAAAACTTATTTTGAAAAATTAAATTTACGTGAATAAAAATAATAAAAAGAAATGAAAACAATAGTATAAGGACTAATAAAATTAGGCAATTTATGAACAAATATAAGAATAATGTTAATATTTTAACATTCTATTTTAAATGTAAATACAAAATAGAGTTACTTAATTGTGTCGAGCACTCTATAGCCCAGTATGAGGGAGATCTTGTAACGTTTATCGATATTATGTGAACCAAAAATAATATTGCCAAGTATGAGAGAGATGTTGTGAAGTTTAAACATCGACCACAAAACAACCTAATATAGGGGAGATGTTGTAATGTTCCTACCTAACAAAACAATAAAAAATTAAAAGTTCAATTATCCGCCAAAAAAAAATGTGGATCAGAAAAACAACACAATATAGGGGAGATGTTGTAATGTTCCTACCTAAATAATAATAATAATAAAATTGAATTATCCGCAAAAAAAAATGTCAGCCTTGCACATGGTCGTTTTAAAACCATGTGCAAGGCCTCCTAAACAACCCATGGTTTTATTGTACATGGTTTAGGAGGGCCTTGAAAATGGTTTCAAAACCATGTGCAAGGCCTCCTAAATAACCCATAGTTTTAATGTACATGGTTTATGATGGCCTTGCAAATGGTTTTAAGACCATGTGCAAGGCCTAAACAACCCATGGTTTTAGAAGGGCATTGCACATGATTTTAAAACCATGCATGGGGGAGATGTTGTAATGTTCGTTCTTAACAAAATAAAAATTAATAAAAAATATGATATGTCAGCCATAAATAATATTAAATATTAATAAAAAAATATAATATGTCTACCTTAAATAAAAAGATGTGTCTTTTAGTTTGAATCAAATCAATGGTATATATAGGACACACCAAAGCTGATAGCTACTTGAGTGCAATACTTAAGAAGAGGTTTGCACCTAGAGAGATTTGATTCCTCTCGGTGCTTGGCGCTTGATAGAGCCTAGCATTTGGATTTATGATGGTTTATGAACAAATATGAGAATAATGTTAATATTTTAACATGGTAGTTTAAATGTTTTAAGATTTGTCCATTTTTAACAAAATAATAGGAAGGAAAATTACTATTTCTTTTTATAAAATTTAGATTAAAGAATTGTAAATATTAATTGTTAACTTTACTTAATCCATTGTTGTAGGTGTATTTGAGAGTGTTGAATTTAAGGAAATGCAAATATTAAATGTTAACATTACATAAAAATTGTTGTAGGCCTATTTGACGATGTTAACTTTATTTATGTGTAATTTTAACAACAACTTTAGGATAGTCTATTTATTTTAAGTTTTGGTCAGAGCCATGTAAATTGTTTTTGGTAAAATTCAAACTTTAAGTGTTCAAATTGTGTTTTTGAATTTATAAATAGATTCACCACTATCAAATACTCTATGGTACCGAGATTATGCAATTTCCATTGCTAATATATATGGTTTCAAGTTTTTTTACAGATTTCCAACTAAACTCCAAATAAAATAAAACCAAAAATATACTCAATAAAATACTCCAAACAAAACAAAAAATTAAATATACTAAAAAATAAATTAATAACATAGAATATTTAAATTACAAACTTTAAAGTGAAATTTTCTTAATAGCAAACTAAAAAATAAATTGCCTTCTTCTAGTTTTAACATTTCCTATCTTAGAGACGGTCATTTTTATCATCGTGAATGAATGGGCGTACTCAGTGATACTATGGACTTGCGTTTCAAAAGGCAAACATATGCAAAGCTTTTAAGAAATGTAATGCCTTAAATATATCCATTTCACACTTTGTTATGTATGTGGTTTTATTTATAATGTACATAATGATGATATAAATATATACCAAAATTACAATTTAGAAAATGAGTATTAATGTCAAATAAAATCTCAATATAATTATTATATTAAAATGATTTATACAATATTACGTCGAGAGTGCTTTATACCTCAGTATGAGGGAGATCTTGTAACGTTGTGTAACGCTTCTCTTGTAAATGTCAGCTATAAAAAATAAAAAATTTAATTATCCTTCAAAATAAATGTCGGCCACAAAAACAACCTAATATGAGGGAGATGTTTTAATGTTCCTACCTAACAAAACAATAAAAAATAAAAAATTTAAATATTGGCAAAAAAAAATGTCGATTGGAAAATAAAAAATTGAATTATCCGCAAAAAAAATGTTGGTCCTACACATGGTTTTAAAACCATGTGCAAAATCCCCTAAACAACCCATGGTTTTATTGTAAATGGTTTAGGATGGCCTTGCAAATGGCCTTAAAACCATGTGCAAGGCCTCCTAAACAACCCATGGTTTTATTGTACATGGTTTAGGAGGTTGTTGCAAATGGTTTTAAGACCTTGTGCAAGGCCTCCTAAACAACCCATGGTTTTAGGAGGGCCTTGCACATGGTTTTAAAACCATGTATGGGCAAAATGTTGTAATGTTCTTTCCTAACAAAATAAAAAATAATAAAAAATATTATATGTTGGCCATAAATAGTATTAAATATTAATAATAAAATATTATATGTCGACCTTAAATAAAAAGATGTATCTTTTGTTCTAAATCACACCAAAGCTGATAGTTGAGTGCAATATTTAAGAAGAGGTTTGCACCTACAAAGATTTGATCACTCTCAGCGGTTGACAGAGCCTAGGATTTGGATCTATGCTGGTTTAAATAACAATCAAAGTTAAAAATCCATTATGATTGCTCTTATAGATCCTTTTTCGATTGGACCAGAAATTGGTTTGTGGGGAACTTGCATGCTTTATTATCTGGAAGTTATGGAAGCTGAGAAATCTTATCATTTTTTAAAACAAAAGGCTTCCAATGGCTTTGGTTTTTAACAGAGTTATGTCCTCTTTTTTTTAATATAAGGGTGAGCCAAAGGATTTCATTTATGTTCCTACTAAGTCGATTCGGTGCCCTCCAACCTATATTTCTAGGTGCAGAGCAAATTTTGATGGTGCATTACAATTGTGTGGGAAAAAATGTGGTGTTGGGGCTATCATTACTCTGGACAGGAACATAATCTTTAATTTATGGCTTAACTATGGGTTGGGTACCGATGCCAGAGGCGATTTGAAGGGTTTGTGGACGGTTTTATACTTTGTGCAACTCTGGAATATTGCACTGGACGAGATTGCAGGTGACTCCTTCTGATTATCAATTGGGTGAATCAAATGTGTGTTATTTGTTTTATGCATCTACATCAATGGTTGGATCTTACTCGGGGCATGCTTCAACATTCTCCTCAACTATCTATTTTACATATTTCTCATGAGTTTAATTGTGATGTTGATATCCTTTCTAAGCGAGGTCTTGATGAAGTAGAAGGAGCAATTTGTTATGAGCACTAGATGAATGACATTCTTCATATTGCAGACAAGTTGCCTTTGTATGATTTGGCTTGCTATCTTCCTAGCTTCATGTGGTTTTGTTCTCAGACTGTATCTTGGGTGGATCTTGTATCTTTCTGGAGTTTGGTCTTGACTATCAGCTATTTAGATGGTTGGACGTTTTGTCTTAGTTTTTTGGCCAGTAGGCCTCGGTATTGTTTTTGTTCTTTTTTTCTTTTTTTGTTTTGTTGGACTCTCATCCTTGGTTGGGATTAGTTTGATCCTTTTGCTTTGAGGCTCTTCTTGGATATATTGGCACTCTTCTTGCCTATTTTTGGATTAGAGGTGCTATCATTGAATGTTCTAGACTTTTGTACATATACTTTTATAATTTGAAGTATAGCTTTCTTTCCTCTAAAAAAATAAAATAAAAAATAACAACCAAAGTCAAAGATGACCCATAAAACATTACATCAAAATCACTACCAAAACAAATATTAATCCATTAAAAAATACAAAATTATAAAAAAATACAATTTAGTTTAGTAAGATAAACTTCAAATATCAAATACCTTTTAAAATTTAAAAAGATAAATGTGTTTTTTCATATAAATAAATCACAATTATGGACCCAACTATTGTTTAGTTAAATTTTTATAATTATTTTAAGAACAACTATCAAATATGCTTCCTTATACATTCCACTTCATCATATATGAGTTTTTTTTGTTTGGCCCCAAGTTTGTTTTGGTTAGTAAAACCTATGAATCCTTCCATTAATAGATATAAACCTTATAATCACCCACATATATGTCTTTATGGTTGAAGAAAAATGTTGAATCCTTCTATTAGTGGATGTCAACCTTATTATCAGAGGCATATAGCATATATGTTTTTATAGTTGCTTCCAAAATAGTGATACAACACTAAGAAGGAAAGTAGGTCCCAAGTTTTTGGTTAGAGAAACCTATGAGTTTTGTTATTAATGGATAACCACTTTATATATATTTCTTCCACAATAATGATACAACACTAAGAGGGTATTGTATTTTATCATTAATGTTAAATTATTTTTATTTAATATAATATATCATTAGAACCTTTGAGAATCAATAAGTAAGAGGCAACATGACGAATATAAAATAATAAATAATAAAATAGACACTAACGTACACATACCCAAGTCGGTGAATTGAACAAAGCAAAATCATTGGAGGGAGGCACGATTAATGAATTTATTATTATATATGTATATAAACATGAAAGGATGACATTGATCTCAACTATGATAATTCTTATTCTAATGAGGTCATATATCACCAAGTATGATAGATTCCTTACTTGCTAAGTAAAAAAACATAAAATGGATGATGCATATAAGGATAAGTAAAAAAAGCATAAAATGGATGATGCTTATAAGGATAGAGCATGACAAGGTTGAACATACTACTTGAGACAATATCATCAGGTTCTTCTTTTATTTAAGAAACAAGAAACTTAAAGTTCATTGGGGAATGTAGATCAATAGGCCCACCTAGGCCATTCTTTGTCTCCACTTTGGCATGGAAAGCCCATTGAAACATCTATCTGTCCACATTAGAGAACCAAATTGCAACTTTTGAACTACCACTTAAGTATATGGAATAGATTGAAAGATTTCAAACTCATCAAATGAGGAAGTATATAGAGATGTACAATTCCCTTTGTAAAATTAATAATTTATGTTGTCAAATAATAATTTTGTAAAATTAAATATTTATGTGGTAAAATAATAATTATGTAAAATAATAAATATAATAAAAACATATCATCAAAAAGGCAATAAAAAGTAAACAATAAGTGTGAAAAAATATGTAGATTAATATATATAATATAAAATATATCATAAAATAGGGGACAAAAGTAAAGATCGAATATTAAAGAAATAATAGGATTGTTGAAAAATGAAGAAAGAGAAATAAAGAAATTAAATGAATATAAAATTTTATAAACTTAAGAAAATTGTGATTAATAAATTTGAATGTTCACTCAAGTGGGATAAAACTAACCAAAAACTAACCAAAACCAAATTATAAAATAAATAAATGAGAATTTGAACCAAAGATTAGAAGGAAAATCAAATATTTAGAATTTATTAAATCATAAAATGTAAATAAGAAGAAGAAAAATATTAGAAGGAGAATTAAGGTATTTAATAAAAATAGATTAAGTAAATGAAGATGTGGATTCAAGAATTTATTAATAATTAAAGCATGTACATAAATTTAAAGAGAAAAGTTGTTGATTAGGTGTATTTTGAGTGTTTGTGAGGAAAATTTGTTACCTTATCTAGTGGAGTTCAAATCCTACTTTATGATATGTTTGATCTTAGTGAGCCAAATATTGAGGAGATATATGTGATATATTCATGAATTGTTAATTTATCGTCATGTTCTAAAGAATCTAGGGTTTACCCTTGGTACCATCATTGAAACAAAGGGAAGTGCTCAAGATGTTTCCTCTCTCTCTCTCTCTCTCTCTCTCTCTCTCTCTATATATATATATATATATATATATATATATATTGTTAATTTACCGTCATGCTCTAAAGAATCTAGGGTTTACCCTTGGTACCATCATCGAAACAAAGGGAAATGCTCAAGATGTTTCCTTCAGGATTCAAGGATTTATTAATAACTAAAGTATGCATATAAATTTAAAGAGAAAAGTTGTTGATTGGGTGTATCTCGAGTGCTTGTGAGGAAAAATTGTTACCCTATCTAGTGGAGTTCAAATCCTGCTTTATGATATGTTTGATCTTAGTGAGCCAAATATTGAGGAGATATATGTGATATATTCATGAATTGTTAATTTATCGTCATGTTCTAAAGAATCTAGGGTTTACCCTTGGTACCATCATTGAAACAAAGGGAAGTGCTCAAGATGTTTCCTCTCTCTCTCTCTCTCTCTCTCTCTCTCTCTCTATATATATATATATATATATATATATATATATTGTTAATTTACCGTCATGCTCTAAAGAATCTAGGGTTTACCCTTGGTACCATCATCGAAACAAAGGGAAATGCTCAAGATGTTTCCTTCAGGATTCAAGGATTTATTAATAACTAAAGTATGCATATAAATTTAAAGAGAAAAGTTGTTGATTGGGTGTATCTCGAGTGCTTGTGAGGAAAAATTGTTACCCTATCTAGTGGAGTTCAAATCCTGCTTTATGATATGTTTGATCTTAGTGAGCCAAATATTGAGGAGATATATGTGATATATTCATGAATTGTTAATTTACTGTCATGCTCTAAAGAATCTATGGTTTACCCTTGGTACCATCATCGAAACAAAGGGAAGTGCTCAAGATGTTTCCTTTAGGATATGATCGATCTCTCTCTCTCTCTCTCTCTCTCTCTCTATATATATATATATATATATATATATATATGTATATGTATATGTATATGTATATGTATATATGTATATATGTATATGTATGTATATATGTATGTATGTATGTATGTATGTATGTTAATTGTTAATTTACTATCATGCTCTAAAGAATATAGGGTTTACCCTTGGTACCATCATCAAAACAAAGGGAAGTGTTTGAAGATGTTTCCTTCAGGATATGCTCTCTCTCTCTCTCTCTCTCTCTCTCTCTATATATATATATATATATATATATATATATATATATATATATACACCCAAGGTGGTTTATGGACACTTTGTATCTGACTTTACACATCTGCAACCTTTTGGGGGGTTAAGGAGAAACCGTGCAAATTTACTAGAAAAATGTGGTCAACTAGTCCTTCTTGGTTTGGTTCCAAACACTGCCGAACCTTTCAAAAATTATCATGGAGGGATCCTATGGGTTTTAAAACATACTAAAATACCTCAAACACTCAATGGGTGAATCAGAAATTCATTTTTACATGTTACTCAATTTTGCACAACTTTGGCCAATTTCTAGCTTTAGACTAGTTAAACCTAAGTTAACCCAAATGCACCCAAATGCACCCAAATGACTTCAAGTTTTCTATGGCAGAGTTTGAGGGGTATTAGGAAATAATAATTCATAATATGATTTTTCATGCACTTTCCAATTGCTTCTAAAACTTGTTTTTTTCCATAGGGAAAGAAGGACAAAAACACTAGGGTAGATGACACTTATGGCTCTCCAAGTGCAGTACAACACTACCAAATTTGGGAACAGAGTATGGGGATGAATATAAGGCATCAGGGGTTTTAATTAATCATGGGTATTATCTCTTTAAACTTATTATAAATTTCAACATTCGCATGACCACTTTCAGGGAAATTGCTTATGGGGAAAGTGCATAACTAGCTTGATTTTGACATATGAAAGGTAGAGTTAAAGGTTCAGATAAGGATGTGACATATAGAGAAAATATACATCATACCAATTTATACCGCAAAAGTATTAAACATTAGATAAATACCTTCATACTAGTCTTGCATACAACTCATTCAGTATGAGAGTCAAATACATGAAAACTGGTGATTTAATAGCATGGAATTACAAGCGTTTCACATATGGATTTATTGCATTTCGAGACACATAGAATAGGGATATGAAATTACAGAGTAATACATCATATATTTCTATCACAACATCATAAAAATCATATAATATCCCTCATACAAATCTGACATGAAACTAGTTCAAGATTGAATCCAAATCTAGGAAAACTAGTTATTCAAGAGCACAAGAATGTAATCCTTTCATACATGTATTTATGATATTTAGACTCACATAGCATATGGACATGATATTATAGATACATACATAATATACCCAAGTTTTGGCATAAAATATACTCAGCAAATTTCAAGAACCACTCCAACAAGTGTGCCATCAACATGAGAGTGTGGGGAATGGAGAAGAAGAAATAAGAGAATAGGGAGATATATGAGATGGACCTTAAACGTGAAACTAAAACACCTTAATTAAGCTCCAATGATATTTATTAATGGCCTCTCCATCAACCAAATTGGAAAGTAATCCAACTCCCTCGAAATTGGTTCACAAGCAGGGAGAGTGAACACACACCGTGCAATTGACAAGAAAAAGTTATCCAAAATGCCAAAAGGCCAATTAAAAAATGAAAAAAAAATATTATCCTTCCTCATGAAATCCTTTTATTAATTTCATGAGTCCTCCTAAGGTTGAATTTCCCTCCATGGGAGTCCTCCAACTCATCTTAGTGGTTTAGTAACTCATATGACATGTGTCTTCCTCTTCATGCTCCAATTATTTCCTCAATTCGAATGGCTGCCTCTAACTCCAAAATGTGCCCTCTTGATGGATATTTTTAGCCCTTTCATTTCATATTTTTCATAGGTCTGCAATCAAGTATGAATTTTTCATACTTGTCATAGAATCTTTCATCATTTGTTGCCATAGAGTGCATGGAATCTCCTTCCAAGTGGCACACAATGTCTTCTAGTCTCTTCGGCTTCCATGGGAGTTACTCTCCTTTACTAATTAGAATTACTTGGCTCATGATATGATATTTTACACCACATCATCCTCCAATAATGTTGCATTACACATGTATTATAATTTGGATGAACATCATGCCAAGTGTGTTGGGAATCCAGTCACACAAAGGATCCACAAGCTTCCAAGTGTCTTCATGAACCAATGCCACCTTATTTTCTTATCATTTATGATTTGTGTGACCCATTTAAATCTGAATATGTTAAACTAAAGTCCTTTTCCGTTTCATATCCCTTTTCTTACAAAATTTATGTCTCCATCTCAACCTAGGGAACTAGTAGGTTGTTGAAACATTATTTGCAAGTAGTCTTATTTGAATGGGGACATGACAGTCCTCCCCACCCAAGATTGATTGTCCTCAATCAATTCCAAGTTTGGATGCTGCAAAAAAAATTTCATATTCCAAAGTGACATCCTCAATTGGTACACCTTCCATTGTACCAAGTGCTCTCTTATGGTTCTGCTCCTTAATTTTATTTAGCTACTATGGGAGTAGTGGAACTCATGTACTGCAATTTTGTTTTTCCAAAAGTAAAGAGTTGTGGATTTTCCATATTGTTATATATTGTGACATCACCAATAAACACCAAAATATCAATTAATTCCATCAAAACAAAATTTTCACAAATGATCTTTACCTCCATATTTTGGAAACATTTTTCTAAACTTTCAACCCCTTTTTGTTCACTATATAATTATTTGAAGTTGTACTGGGTTACCAAACTTTGAGTCTTTAAGATATTAATAAAAATTCAGAGAGGAACCGTCATGCTTGTTGTTGCACTACTCTAATTACAATCACCTTCTCAAGTGGTGACTCAATCTCCCATACTTCCTGTTGCTCCCAAAATTGAAACCAAGCAATACCAGGATCCCATTGCTTGTATTGCACCCTTACAAACATCATGAGTAAAAAATATAGATAATGAAAGTACATAACAACATCATACAAATGTACATCGAGAAGGTACCTCATTAAAGAATTATGTAAGTGCTTGTACATCTTAGTAAGTAGATCACCATGTGGCCCATACACACAAGCATCAAGTATTTTATCAAATACGCCCTAATTACATAAATGAGGATCCCATGTCTTATAATGTTGCTCCAAAAAAAAATAAGGTGCATCAAGATAATCAGCCATGTGTTCTTTCATCCAAGAAGTGAATGAGGAACCTCCACCAAAATCTGAACCAAATAAAGAGCAAACAAAACATGAAGACTTCAAGTAGCTCAAAGAAGTCTCGTCAATACACCCATGAATATGTATATACCATCATAATGTAACAAAGGATGTTTCTTCCAATGTAAATAATATGGCACTCTGGTCATGTCATAATCAAAAGGAGATATAGGAATCCTATACTCCTCATGTGGCACCATAAAAAACAAACCTTTCACCCATACTTCATTAGGATGAATGATGCAAAATATGGAAGTGTGGGATGTAGGAGAAAGAACCAACTCACCCAAATGATCATAAAGTGCAAAATTTTCATCATGTGAAGGATCCATAGGGGTAGGAACATCCACCTCCCTCAAAAATTCAAAAATTTCCTCATAGGTTGGTTCCAAGATAGTGGAATCATGCACTTCTTCAAAAAGTGTGTAACCATTTTCAAGAGGAAACTCAAGTTCCTATTCCACCACAACAAGTGATTGTCTCTCATAAAACTCATCTTCAAACACATCAAGAACCTGCAATTTTCCTTGTTTCTCATGATCCATCATGTCATGGTAATCCTCCAAGCAATCTACCCTATGACAATATGAAACATAGGAGGAAGAACAAGTATCTTGCAACCTCTCAACAAGTTTCTCATTTTGATTTTGAGCTTATAAATATCCTCATTATTATTCAAGTATGCTTCATGTAACCATTCAGTAAGCTCAACCAATTGGTTTCTATAAAAAAGAAAAGACATTAAATCACCTTTGATGCTGCACATTTCTCTTTAAATCTTCTCCATGTCTTCAAGGAAGGATGACTCCTCCAATGAAGAAACTTTCCAACGAGAATTTGACACCAATGTTTGAGTGCCATGGAGTATGATAAGGGCCTCATGGATATTCCTTTCACTCATCTTTTAAAGATGATTCATTGAAGGATAGTTCATGAGAGTGAACCTCCTCTTCTTATTTCTATTGATTTATCAACTTATTGAAGCTTAAGTGGTGATGTAAAAGTTGATCTTGGTTCTTCATTGTCTGCCACAATGTATTCATCTTCATGCTCATGAGAACTTTGTCTTGCTGCAACATTTTCAAATTTGATCTCTATTTCACAACCATAGATTTGTGAGCACCCATCAGTAGGTACTCCTTCACGGTTCAAGGATCCATTAGTAGATGTTCTTTTATTTGCACAACCCCCATAAGTAAGGATTGTGTGCTTGTCTTCATCTTCATATTTATGTTCTTCTATACAATCATCTTGAGATAATCATTGTTCCACTTCATGATTCTCTGTTTCTTCCTTTAATGGTGTATATAGGATCTTTTCACAAGTAGGATGGTGTTTTCTCCTTTCATGCCCCTCCAAACTTGTGGATTTCTGATTGTCCCTTAATAATTTCACATTTGAATTATTGTTCCTAAATCCATACACCTAATCATCAAATTCTTCAAAAATAATGTTCTTATGTCTCTCTCCATTATGGGAACTACTATAACCCCCTGTTTTCAGCTTACCCCTAAGTTTGGTAGCCATCAATTCAAACCCTCACATAATTTGCTTGGTCATATCATCAAAATATGACTTCATGAGTTTCTTAAATCCATCCTTATCATACATAGCTTCAATAGGTTCCAAGACCCTGCTTTGATGCCATTGTAATGTCCCTTCTTAGAATTTTGGAGAAAATTATAATTTGAGCAAATTCTAGCTTAATTAGTCATGACTCTAGAGGGTTCCAACTTTCACCAAATGGTCCCGGATTTGAAAGGAAATGGTATGGTTAGTATTAAAAAACACCAAGGTAGTTTATGGGCACTTTGTATCTAACTTTAGAAATATCAAACCTTGTTTGGTATTAAGGAGAAATAGTGCAAATTTACTAGGAAAATGTGGTCAATTAGTCCTTCTTGGTTTGGATCCAAACACCACCGAACCTTTCCAAAATTTTCCAAAATTATTATGGAGGTATAATATGGGTTTAAACACATACTACTATACCCAATACACTCAATGGTCGAATCAAAAATTCATTTTTACTTGTTACTCAAGTTTGCACAACTTTGTGTCACGTCCCCACCCTTCTACCAGAGAGAGGACGTGACTAATGCTGCTATCATATCCAAACAACTAGACCCATGAGCATGATAATTAAAATTTAAATGCATTGAATATAACATATATAGATTCCTAATGCAATTTACAGCAGAAGCATACACATTCATTCAAGCATTCAACACATTAGACATGTTCATCATATTTCATTAAACAAATACGAATGCATAGATTAACATAGAGATACTTATCTTATGAATAAGTTTCCCTGCAACCAGCTATGTCGCTGCAACGTTCCACCCAACCATAGGCCAGTGTGCTCCTTACTCTCTCAGCATCACTGCCACCCCCGAGTTGGGCACGATTTCCATAGGGAACTAGGGGACACAGACTTACACACAGCAAGGCCAAACACTCATAGTCAAGCCAATAACCACATCCAAACACAGTCAACCCACTAACAGGTAGATTATGTGACTTACTCTGCCAAACCAACACAGGGATGCACTACACAGCAAAATACACAATTCTGGGTTGAGGGAAACAGTTTTGGCAACAAAATGAATTGCTAATATGGGTGAAAACAACCCCCTAAAATAAATTCGATTCCCAAGGACATTTTGGCCCTAACGTGGCCAAAACAGACTCAACAACACCCAAGAAATTATGGGTCTCTCCTCCCACTCGCTGGGCATTACCAAAAATGATTTCCAGGTTGGAAAACAATGGGGAAATGCAGCCAAATCATGGGGGAGGAAACCCACCCACTGATCATTACAAAAACGAATTCCCAGTCTGGGGAAATTCAAGAAAATGACTTCCCATGTGAGGGAAAACACACAGCAAACCAAAATTTTGAGGAAGCTCAGCCACGTGAGTGCATGAAGAAATATGTCTGCTTGCACGTGAGTACATGAGGAAAAATGCCCCAGAGCTCCAGAAAACGCATGAGGAAGAGAGGAGGTGAATGAATGATGGAATGGGTAGATGTTTTTGGGTTTTTACTTGCCCAGGAAGTCAAAACACATTTTCCAAAATCTGATGGCTTCTCCAATTCGAATTTTAGACTTCCATACTCTTCCCATCCCAAGCATTAACTAACTCAACCACATTTGGATGACTAGGCACAAAAGACAAGTTGGGTAGTTTACTACTTTATGGGTTTGAATATCCCCCCCCCCCCTATTCCTTGTGAAATCATGCCCCCATCTCTTTAATGTTGCATTGACATAGCTAGTTGTGGGTATTTTATTAATTGCATATTTACATGATGTAAAAAATTATATTGTTCTGTCGGCTAGCACGATGACCATTGGCATCGATTTTAATTTCTGAAACGTAGAAGACTAAATCCATGGTGGGTCCTTTTCCTTGAGCTCCACACCATTATTTATTAACGCTATTTACATCATTTATAATTTAATGCAATTGGGATTGAAACTGGGGTATTATAGTTTGGCCAATTTCTAGATTTAGACTGGTGAAACCCAAGCTGACCCAAATGCACCCAAATGACTTCAAATTATGGATGGAATAGGTTTATGGGTATTAGTACATCCTAATGCATAATATTAATTTTCATACACTTTCCAATTTCTTCTACAACTTGTTTTTTTCCATAGGGAAAGAAGGACAAAAACACTGGGAAATTGATGTTAAAACCCCCAAGGGTAGATGACACTTATGGCTCTCCAAATGCAATACGACCCTACAAAATTTGGGAACAAAGTATGGGTATGAAGATAATACATACTTTTCTATAATTAATCATGGGTATTACTCTGTAAACTGATTATAAAGTGCAACATTCGCATGACCACTTTCAGGGAAATTGCATAACTAGCTCGATTTTGACATATGAAAGGTAGAGTTATGATCCAAGAGGATATTAGTGGCCACCCACCTATTCCACTTGGACCCCCACCATTTTTTTTCAGTTTTCCAGTTTCCTTAATTGTAGCACAATTTACTATTTTTGGCAGTTTTCGGGTCCTAAACTTCTGGAGCCGTTTTGAGGCCCTAAACAATGTTTTTTTTGCATCGAATGGTTAGGAAAATATGAGAATATTTTGAACTTAATATTTGTCATTTATGGATGTAGTCCTTAAACAGATCTTTCTAACGATGTATCATGCGCGTCAAACGGAGGTAGTATGCTAAAGTTATGACCTGGGGAAATTGATGTACCAAGCTACCCAACGGGGCCCACATTCTGGTGTTTCACCTCCTAGGGTTAGGTTTTTGGATGTGTAGGGTTTCCATTGTTTCTCAATAATATATAGGCCTTCGAGCCTAATTGTAACACAGAGTTCAGAGGCATGTAGCCGCCACATCTCTTCTCAGAGATAAGCTACCAACACTCTAGCTAGTTTATTTCCATTCTATATGTAAACCAATTTCAGTTATTGATTCATGAAATGAAGTGTTATTTCCGCTGCATATTTGTTTCTATGGTTATTTGTGTATTCTGTTGCGTTCCTGCATAAATCCAAATCAAGTTAAAGGTTCAAATTAGGATGTGACATATAGATACAATATAAAGCATAAAAATTTATTCCAAAATAGTATTAAACATTTAATAAATCCCTTCTTACAATTATGGTATACAACTCATTCAATATGGGAGTCAAATACATGAAAACTAGTGATTTAATAACATGTAATTGCAAGCGTTTCACATAAGGATTTATTGGATTTCGATATACTGAGAATAGGGACATAAAATTAAAGAGTAATAAATCATATATGTCTGTCACAAAATCATCAAACTCATAGACTATCCCTCATACAAATATTATATAAAACTACTTCAAGATTGAAGCCAAATCCATGAAAACTAGTTATTGAAGAGCATGGGAATGCAAGCCTTTCGTGCATGTATTTTTTATATTTCTACTTACAGAGCATATAAAAATGATATTACAGAGACGTACATAATATCCCCAAGTTTTGGAATCAAATATACTCAGCAAAGTGCAAGAACCACTCCAACAAGTGTGCCATCAACATGAGAGTGTGGGGAATGGAGAAGAAGGAATGAGAGAATAGGGAGATATATGAGAATTTGAATTGTATGGACCTTAAAACTGAAAATAAGAACCCTTATTCAGATCCAATAAGAGGTATGAATGGACTCTCCAGCAACCAACTTGGAAAGGAATCCAACTCCCTCGAAATTGTTTCACAAGCAAGGAGAGTGAACACTCACCGTGCAATGGACAAGCACAAGCTCTCCAAAATGTTAAAGGACAATTAACAAGTGATAAAAATATATTCTCCTTCCTCATGAAATCATTTTATTAAATTCATGAGGAATTCTATGATAGAATTTCCCTCCATGGGATTCCTCCAACTCATATTAGTGGTTTAGTAACTCATATGGTGATTGTCTTCCTCTTCATGCTCCAATTATTTCCCCAATTCGAATGGTTTCCTCTAACTCCCAAATGCACCCTCTTGGTGTATATTTTTAGCCATGTCATGACAAATTTTTCATAGGTTTACAATCAAGTCTGAATTATGCATACTTGTCATAGAATCTTTCATCATTTGTTGTCATAGAGTGTATGGAATCTCCTTCCAACAAGAACACAATGTCTTCTAGTCTCTTCATCTTCCATGGGAGTTAATATCCTTTACTAATTCAAAATCCTTGGCTCATGATATTCTATTTGAAACCAAATCATCCTCCAATAACATTACATTGCCCATGGATTATAATTTCGATGAAGGTCATGTCAAGTGTGTGGAGGAATCTAGTCACCCAAAGGCTCCACAAGATTCATGTGTTAAGATTCAATATGATAAGATAGATAACATTAGTATTCAATTCAATTTAAAAACAATAGCATATACAAGATCATTGAAAGAAACACAATCACAAGATAGAAACGGATTTATCCTGGGAAACCCTCTAGGGGAAGAAAACCCAGCAAAACTTCCTCAATATAGACGATCAAAAAGTACAAAGACAAAACCCCAAACAAGTGCTCCTTCTCCTTGCAGATATATATATATATATATATATATATATATATATATATATATATATATATATCCTATGTGAATTACAAAAGTGAGTGTGTGTGTCCAAATGCGGAGCACATCACTCCTATTTATATTTTATCTTCCTGTTGATTTTTTCATTAACTAGGTCGACCCCAACAAACTTAACTGGGCCGAATTACCAAGGAAGACTCAAAAAAATATAATATTACTATTTGGAGGGTTCTATCGACCCGACTTACAAAGGAGGTTTTACCTCATGACTCTAGGAAGACCAAATACAATAATAACATCCCGACGGAGGAATAAGACATCTCTGAATAAATTACAATAATAAACTACAATAGAATGTTCTTTGAAGTTACAATATTTCAACACTCCCCCTTAACGAGAAGGGTATTCTACTAAAAACAACAACATCAACTATAAGAACAAGGAGAGATATCATCATCAACAACATCAAGGTGATACATCTATAAATCATTGGAAGTTTTCTTCAACAACATCAGCAACTGGAACATCTTCAACATATTCAGTACTAGAGCATCATCTTCTACAGCACTGAGTCTTCATCTTTGATCTTCATATTCTACAACACTCGATCACTCAATCGTCTACAACAACACTTGATCTTTCGATCAACAACAACATCATATGTAGCAACATAAACTGCAACACACGTGATCTAATTATGAGATGATCAATCCCTATCACTTTAGGACATAAGTCCAAGGATGATGCAATCCTAACCACATCACTAAGACAAAAGTTTGAGGATCAATTTAGGACTAATGTCCAGGGATGATACAATCCCAACCACATCACAGAGACAAAATTCTATGGATCACTTTAGGGCTAATCTCCAGGGATGATACAATCCCAACCATATCACTGAGACAAAAGTCTGCGGATCACTTTAGGACTAATTTCCAGGGATGATACAATCTCAACCACATCACATAGATAAAAGTCTGCGGATCACTTTAGGACTAATATCCAGGGATGATAGAATCCCAAGCACATCACAGAGGCAAAAGTCTCTGGATCATGTTAGGACTAATGTCAAGGGAGAATACAATCCCACTGCAACAGCATCATCATTGCTCCCCCTTTCGAGGAAGGTCCTTTCAAACCACACCGGAATTACTCAAACTTCACTCGAGATAGAGGATTAGTCAACACATCAGCAACTTGCTCAGTAGTGCTCACATACTAGAGATTTATAGCTCCCTTCTGTACCATATCATGTATGTAAAAATATTAGATTTCTATGTGCTTTGACTTGTCATGGAACATTAGGTTCTCCGTCATCCTTATACAACTCTGGTTGTCACATAGAATCACCGTGGTATCCAACTCCAGGTAAAATAGATCTAACATCAATTTTCGAAGCCATATGGCTTCACAACTAGTAGAACAAGTTGTTATATACTCTGCTTCAGTTGTGCTAAGAACAACACTGGACTGCTTCCTGCTAAACCATGAGATCATGGCAGATCCCAGAAAATAACATCCCCCTGAGGTGCTCTTCCTATCTGCCACATTTCCATCCCAATATGCATATGTATAACCATACAATCTCTAGTCATTATCTCCAACATAGTATAGACCAAAGTCTATCATATCTTTCAGGTACCTCACCACATGCTTTGCAGCTACCAGGTGAACACGTTTAGGCTCAACTAGATACTAACTCGAGGTGTTCACAACAAAGCATATATCGGGCCTGGTATTCTTCAGATACATCAACAACCCAATAATATGTATGTACTGAGTCACATCCACTAAATCTGATGATTCATCAGCTAACAACTTTAGGTTGGTATCCATGGGTGTTGCCATGGCTTTACATTCCAACATATCAAATCTTTTTAGGATTTCCACGACATAATTTCCCTGGTTTAGAAAGATTCCTTCTGGGTTCTTCCATACTTTCATACCTAAAATATAATGCATCAATCCAAGGTCTTTCATCTCAAATTCTTCAGCAAGATTCTTCTTGCACTCTACAATCTATTTCTCATTTCCTATTAGAAATAAACCATCCACGTACTGCAATAATATGACAGGTTTCTCATCCATAACCTTAAAGTAAAGGTTAGGGTCAGCTTTAATTTTTTTAAATCCCAAGCCCATCAAAAATCTATCTATCCTTCCATACCAAGCTCTAGGATCTTGCTTCAATCCATACACAACCTTCTTCAACTTGCATACATGAGCTCGTCTCTCTTCAACTTCAAATCCATGTGGTTGTTCTATGTACACTTCTTCCACAATAACACCATTCAGAAAAGTTGTCTTCACATCCATCTTGTGTAAACTCCACTTCATCATGGATGCAAGTGCCATGATGGTTCTAATGGAAGTCTACCTTCCTACTAGCGCAAATGTCTTTTCATAATCAATTCCCTCTTTCTAAGAGAATCCTCTAGCCACAAACCTTGCCTTGTATTTCTCAATACTTCCATCAGCTGCATGCTTTATTTTGTAGATCCACTCGGAATATACCACACTTTTTCCTTCTGGTTTCGGAACTATATCCCAAACATCATTCTTCATTATTGATTGGTATTCTTCCATCATTGCTTCTACCCATTATTTCTTTTGTATAGCTTCTTCATAACTAGTAGGTTCTTGATCTACAAGAACACACATCAAAGCCACATAATTGGAAAATGGATTTGGCTTCTTGCTTACTCTTGTGGAGCCTTCTAGAGCTCCATACTTCTTTGCTTCTTGTATAATTTATCTTGCCCAAGCAAGCTTTCTCTTTTGTGGCATATTCATAGTGGGAGGTTCTTGAGGTTCGAGCATATCACGGTCTTCTGGTGTTTCATCTTCGGGGGAGGGTGCATCTTCTACATTTCTTGGAGGTACATCTTCCTCATATACTTCTTCATGTTGGCACTTTATGGATCTTTTTAGAGTTGATTCTTCATCAAATGTTACATATCTACTAATATCCATGTGATGGAATCTTGGAATGTATATTCTGAAGGATTTGGAGACTTCACAGTATCCAATAAATATTCCCTTCTTTCCAGAAGGGTCCAACTTGGTTCTCTTTTCTATTGGTATGTGAACATATACTGGGAAACCAAATATCTTTAGGTGGCTCACTTCAGGCTTCTTTCCTGTGAACATTTCTTATGGAGTCTTGAATCCAAGGGCACTATGGGATAATTTATTTTGTACATAAACTGTCATCCTTATTGCTTCAGCCCATAGATACATTGAAAGATATTGATCATGTATCATTGTCTTCATTGCTTCCATAATGGTCCTATTCGTTCTTTCCACAACACCATTATGTTGAGGATTGTAGGTAGTACTTAGCTCCCTATTGATTCCATCTTCTTTACAAAAGGCTTCAAAATATTTTGAAATATATTCTCCACTATTGACTGTTCTAGGTGTCTTGATTCTTCTTTCTGAATGATTCTCTATCAAGGCTTTGAATTCCTTGAATTTTCCAACTACTTCATCCTTTGCTTTCAATAAATATATCCATGTCTTTCTTGAATACTCACCAATAAATGTACCATAATATTCATAACCACTAAAATATGTGGAGGGCATTGGACCACATACATATGAATGGATTAATTCCAACGTACCTTTAGTCTTTGTCTCACTCTTCGGAAACAGATTCTTGATATTCTTTCCTTTTGTACATCCTTTGTAAATGCCTTCATGATCGATCTTCAAATCTGGTAATCACGTCACTACTTTTCTTAAATGGGGTAGTGATTTGTAGTTGATTTGAGCAATCCTCATATGCCATAATTCACTTGGGCTAGTGGTCTCATGAACAAGGGATTTTTTTTAATGTCCCTTGAGTTTATATAAGCCTCCTTCTTCTTCATCAATGACAACTGCATCTTCAATTAATTTTCCTTTGGGACACATAAGTACTTGTCCATCTATGAATGCAACCCTATATCCTTTCTTATCTAATGCTGAGATATAAAGTAAGTTCTTCTACAAACCTGGTACATATAAGACTTCATTTATCTTCATGGGGGTTCCAGACTCAAGCTTGTAGCTTGTCTCTACAATTCCTTTGATAGGATATTGATAGTCATATCCTAATGATACCTTCTTATGAGAGTTCTTCTCTTCAAGTTTTTATAAATTTTTATTTTGTCTAATCATGTGCTTTGAAGCACCACTATCAATAATCCATGTATCTTCTCCAGGTGTCACATACCTAGAGAGTGCAGAGAATAATACATACTCTTCTGCATCTTCTTCTTTTGCTTGTTTTCTTTGAGGTAATTCTTCTTCTTCTTCTTCATATTCATCTTCATCTAGGTGTGCATGATTTCTTTTGTTGGTGTTCCTCTTCTTATATTATTCTTTCTTCAATGGAAAATTTCTGGCAATGTGTACTAGCTTGTCACAATTGAAACATTGAAAGTTGGAGTAGTTTCTTCTTGGATTGTTTCCTCTTTTCCTTTGGAACTTCTTAGGAGGTTAAGAATCCATGTGGATTTCCTTCTTTAATTTAGATTGAATTCTTCCTCTATTGTTATGGGTGGTTAGGTCTTGATCATCTTCTTTAAGTAGAGCTTCTCTATTCGCTACTCTAGCCTCCTCTTAGATGCAATCTTCATATACAATGTCGAATTTCATGCTTTCCTTTTTGGCACTCATTGTCTAGATGAATTAATCCCAAGGTCTAGTGAGACCATTGAGAGAAATCATAACTAGCTCATCCTCATCAAGGAAATATCCAATGGCTTCTAGTTTCTCATTGAATGGGAGACCCTCGTGAAGTAGTTGTGGATGGATTCTCCTTGGCACATCTTGGTACTCTTCAATTGAGTTCTCAAATTCATGTTTCTATTGATGTTCCTTCCTTCATACATTCTGGATAGGTCATCATACATATCCTTCAGGGTCTTCTTGGATGACACTTGAGGAATCAAGTGGGATTTGATAGAATCAGCAATGATCCTTTGTGCCCTAATTAGGTCCTTCTTGAGCTTCTCCTTAGCTTCATCCTCTTCAGGTTCCACAACTTCTTCCTTGATGTATTTGGGAAATCAATATCTTAAAGAATGATGCCAATCCTATATTTCCATGCTCAGAAATTCTCTATGCCTTCTAGCTTATCCTCAAGCTTAGTGCTTGGGGACATCTTATCCAAAAGGTCACCAAAGAATAAAATTTGTCAAAATGAAAAATTGATTTTACCAGGAGATGCGCTTAACTAAGGCGAATTAACTGGTACACTTGGTTTCTAGAGATTCCAAATTTTCACCTCTCAAAATTGAATTGTGAAATTTTGATCTGCAGTTTTCTAGTTTTCTGGTTTTCTGCAGTTTTTTGGTCCATAGTCAAACTAGGGTTTGACTTTATCAAAGATCTATCCACTCAAAAATTTTGATCTAGGGCTCAATAGATTCACCCTAGGAAAGCGAAACTTTCTATGTAATCAAATTTCCAAAATTCCAACTTTGACAGAAACCCTAATTTCTTGCTAGAGGGAGAAGAGAGTTTCACCTTGTGAAAGTTGTCCTATTTAGGTTGGCTCTGATACCATGTTAAGATTCAATATGCTAAGATATATAACATTAGTATTCAATTCGGTTTCACAACAATATCATATACAAAATCACTAAAATAAACATAATCACAAGATAGACACAGATTTATCTTGGGAAACCCTATAGGGGAAGAAAACCCAACAAAACTTCCTAAATATAGATGATCAAAAGTACAAANCTCTCTCTCTCTCTCTCTCTCTCTCTCTCTCTCTCTCTCTCTCTCTCTCTCTCTCTCTCTCTCTCTCTCTCTCCTATGTGAATTACACAAGTGAGTTACTGTGTCCAAATGAGGAGTACATCACTCCTATTTATACTGTATCTTCCGCTTGACTTTTTCACTAACTAGGTCGGCCCCAACAAACTTAACTAGGTCGACTTACTTAGGAAGACTCAAAAGAATAAAATAGTACTTTCTAGAGGGTTATATCGATCCGACTTACAAAGGAGGTTTTACCTCATGACTCTATGATGACCAAATACAATAATAACATCCCGACGGAGGAATAAAACATCTCTGAATAAATTACGATAATAAAATACAATAGAATATTCTTCAAAGTTGTAATATTTCAACAGCATGAACCAATGCCACCTTATTTTCTTATAATTTATTATTTATGTGACCCATTTAAATGTGAATAGGGTAAAATAAAGTCATTTTGGGTCCCTTAGCCCCTTTATTACAAAATTTATGTCTCCATTTCAACATAGGGAACTAGTATCTTGGTGAAACATTATTTGCAAGTAATCTAATTTGAATGGGGACATGACATGGCACTACAAAAAAGCAACAACTCAAAAGGAATCACCATCAACCAATTTATACATCTGGTCATTAAATGGATACATTGACGATCAGTACAAAGCCTCTCTTTGTATAACCATGTTTATCCTAGACGAGATGAATCCAAAATAATAGCTAGTTATTAGTCCAACAACTAGTCGACTTATGAACAAATTTATGAGTCATCTAGTTAGTCAATTGAGAACAACTTCGATGCTCTAATACCATAAGGGGAAGAGAAAAAAATTGATGAACCTTAGTTAAAATAAAAACTCAACCACGTTGTCCAACACGTACTAACGTACTAGAAAAACCCAAAAGGGTAGTTGACCTGCCAACATTCAAAGAAGTTGAAATTGATTTTGAATTTATCGAATGGAGAAGACGTCATTGACATATAGGAAAAGGAAAATTCCATAATTATAGAAACTCCATATAAAAAGGTTACCATTGAGTAATATATTGAAAAATC
Organism: Pseudotsuga menziesii; assembly: GCA_001517045.1. Taxonomy (NCBI): domain Eukaryota; kingdom Viridiplantae; phylum Streptophyta; class Pinopsida; order Pinales; family Pinaceae; genus Pseudotsuga; species Pseudotsuga menziesii. The sequence continues at coordinate 547,079 of LPNX010906852.1, read as the reverse complement.
CATGTTGTAGAGGTAGAGCATCCCAACATCATAGAAGGATAAGATAATGTATATTATGGTCACTTCTGTTTTGGTGAAGTATAGAACAAAAAATCGATTGATTGTTGAGCAAGAAATTGACTTAATCAAAGAAGCCCCACTTCCCTCTCCAACCCCTCCAATACAGGACCCTCCTTCCTCGTCACTATCGGCACATCAATCCCCTTTCTTCTCCTCATTAATTCCCAACCTCATCCCAGAACTCATCCAAATTCCTACAAGCCTCTTGATAGGTTCCATTCAGACATTATCCCTATCTATCCCTAAGCTCCAACGAGCAATCTCAACATCCTGTTATGATCTCTCAACAACTCCATCACCCATCAAATTGAGAACCAAACCATTGTTTCCAATATTGAGCACATCTATCACAGCAACATTTGCTCCATCGGTGCCATTAGTGACCATTCCGCTAACACCTTTGTAGACCATTTTTTCGTCCGTGTCGCTAGTAACCATTATGTCGACATCGTTATTAACCATTATGTCGATGCCCCTATTCAACACTCCATCATTGATACCAGCATCTACCACTCCATCAGCGACCTCATCGACCATTCCATCGATTCCCTTGCCAACCATCCTATCAACACCCATAGTGACCAGCTCAGCAACACCAACTACCCCCACCACACCTTAACCAAAATTACCCTCAAGCAATGAAGCCATCCCTCCTACAAATGAAAAGAATTCAACCAAGGGGAGGAAGAAGAAGAAGACAGGTAAGCAAAAACTATATGTAAGTCTCGACATACAAGTCCAACAGACAACCAAGAGTGAAGGGACCACTATCATTTTTGCACCATCCAAGGCATTAGATGAAGAGACTGAAGATATTTTCAAGAAAATTAATAAAGAACATAATCAACGGTGGAACAATGAGGCCATAAAACTAAAAAAACAAATAATTTAGAGGAGGATGCATGGATAAACTACAAAGTCAAGGCTGATTAGCTAATAGGACCCTTAATAGGACCACATACAGATCACCACGTCAAATGCTTGCATTCTTGCCAGTACTCTCTTGACCCACTTCCAATCGATCACCAACAGACAACAATAGCAAAAAGTCTATGAAACAACCCTTATGTTGGATGATCAGTACCAAATCTTCTCGAAAAGAGACAAAAAGTTGCAGGAATATGAAGTAGTAGTTATAAAATTTCCCTTGCTCCTCAATAACTAGTATTCCTCTTATGGGAAGGTCTATGTCAATATATAGAAGACTTATTCCACTATCATTGACCTTAACATGAGAAAGGCCATTGTCGATCCTAAAAATACTAGAATTTTGGACAAACAAATCAACATGGAGGAGCAATGCAACAATGAACTATATCACTAGTAACTCCAATGGTTACATGAGGCAAGTTAGTCCAAGGGGAGGCTAGTCGGTTGATCAAACTCATGTATCGGCGCTTGTGCACTGTATAAGTCTTAAATTAAGTCATTGCTCCAGACTTACATCGATTGAGGAACACCCCCATGGTTGAAAATATTACCCAACTAGTAGAAATGACTATAACGAGCATAAACATCCATGTCTTAGTATATTGTCTAATTTTGAAAATTTTGTCAAACAAATTTACATCCTCTTGTTCTCTTCGAGACAAAGAAGATTTTTGTAGTGGGGAAGATGTTAAAGGAACCTAGTCACTGGACCACCCACTCGGTCGACTAGTCTAGCTTGTTGTAGAGTAGTTATGCAATTATATGAACATCCAACTAAATGTGTGGTGTGTGTGTGTGTGTGTTGGTGAGTTATGTATAGTTAGATATGGATACCTCTTAAACATTGTGTATTGTGTTACAATATAGAGTTTTGTTGTTGGCGTTACCATACTTTCTTCCTTGCTCTCTTTATGTGTGTATGATTATATATTTGTGATGCACTATTGGTAACCACATTCAATCCCACAAAATATTACAACATATACTATACTTAGTAATGATAGAAAAAAAATATTACTACTATCACAATGCCCTTTCCACATTAACTATCCTATGTTTTTGGAAAGTTATAGGAAAAATACAAGGCGATCAATTAATTAGCTTTGGTATAACCTAATTACACTCCTTTGAAGGGATTTGGGTATGCAACCCCTAACTTATGGGAAAGATTTTAAAAATGATTATTATCTAGTGAACACGATGGATTTATTTTTTAGTTTGGGAATTCAAATTCACAAAACTTCATTCTTCTTTTGTGTAACCTAAATACACTCCTTCAAAAGGATTTGGGTATGCAACTCCTAACTTATGGGAGAGTGGTAAAAAAGGATTAATATCTAGTGATCATGATTAATTTAGCTCTTAGTTTGGGAATTTAAATTCACAAAGCTTCATTCTTCTTTTTGTATATTAAATTGTAAGGGTGTAGTAAGGCAAGAGATTTGGTTCAACCATTATTATGCCATCTTCATATATATTATCAATAAAAATTCACACATGTATATTTATTCAAGATGGGATACCATCCAAGTATACATTTTTGTCAAGAGGGAGGAACCATCATTTGCAAATAGTTGGAGAAACATGACCCATATCTAAAATAACACACAAAAATACATTATCATGGATTATCAAATCAAGAGTAGGAAGGTTAAAAATTGATGATGGATGAAAATGAGAATGACCAAATTGAGAATTCTTACTCATAAGCTTCAGCTAACCAATTTGCAAGTTCAAGTACACTATTTAATCTTCTCATGGCTACAAGTCCAAAATCCAAAGTACTTACAATATGCACCTAGTCTTAAGAAACATAAACAAACTAACATCATGGAACATGGATCTTGTGATGAATTTTGCTGAAGGAAACGGTTTAATTTTTTTTTTCAGGATTTCCAACTGCCCAAAGGAGGAACTATTGTTGTAATTGTAAACTGAGACTCTTAAAGTTTGAAGTGTCAATTGTGGTCTTCATTCCTGGGATTGATTTCTTTTTGTCTTATGTTGCAAGTAATGTTCCCATATGATTCATACAACTATCCTTTCCTCAAAAGAAAAAATACATTACCATAATGCACCTATAGAACACTATTGAAGATTACACCTTCCTTTGTAGAGTGATTTCTAACCCTGTTAATGTAGATTTGGTAGAGGTATTTTGACAAACTATTTGAATGCTTATGGATATAACTACCTGTCCACTTAATAGTCTCAAAAAAATAATTTTTAAGACTTATGACATTGTTTCTAATATAAAGTTTCAATATGTAAACATTATATTCAACACATTTAGCATGTTTCTCCAAGATATTAACTACAATATCATATTCAAACTATTTATATCATATCTGAATATTCATTATAAAAGGAAAATTGCATGCTTGGAAATTATTGTGTGGTAGAATAGAAAGATGAAGGGCCCAATCAACAAATAATGGTTGTAATAATACTCTGTGTCCCTCCCAATGATCAACGAACCACTTTCACACAGTTGAAAAGAATGCAAATTGTTGTATATTCCACTTCCTTCCTTTTAATTTTGCTGCCACTTTCATCTTCATTGACATTCCACAAGTTATTGTTTTTGCAACGAATTATTTATATGGACAAGGCTCCAATGAGTAGTCAACACACCCTTCTCTGAGATATTAATATTCTCTTTTCCCCCATGATTTTACAATAGCTTCCTCTCTACACGACTTGGACAACAAATAAATGGTGTGCCCCTCTTCTTGCATCCATAACTCTGTCAAAGTGGATGGGTTCTTTCTCAACTACCTCCAACAGCTCACCCCTCCCACAAAAATATATGCAGGCCCTTAGAAGTTCCTTTCCCACAAGAAAAATACCTAGCTCAACTTTCTTAAGAAAACTAGAGATATTTACTCACCAAATGCGCCCTCTACAAATAGCCATTAATCATTGAAAATGCCACTATAAATTCAGACCTGAAGGAAAGCATTCGAAAACCTTTGGTGGAATTGAAGAGAAAGAGAGAAATATGAGATGATTCCTCCTCAAATAATGGCTAATATTTATAGTCTCACCATCAAAGCCATTCACTTCCTCCTAGGGTTTCATCCAAGAGAAGTTCAAGATCAAGAACTCTCAATATCAAAATGTAAAATAGACAAGAATGAGAGAATGAGCTTTCATTTCCCTTTTTTATAATTTTTATTCACCCACTCTTAGCGACTTTTCAACGTCCCTTTTGACACTTTCTCCATTTAAAATATTATAAAGTGACTTTATGGATAAATTTATCTCGTTCCACCTTTTAACTTCAAATTGAGCACTTTATAACTAACGTTTATTTCTCTGCTCAATTTATTATAAAGTGACTTTTATGAAGTTACTTTAGGTAAATTAATTACTAATGTCACTTTATAAATTCCATTTAGTCTAGGTGACAATAATAAGTAATTTATTCCCTCTTTCACTGACCATAGCCTATAGGAACTGGCTAGGCTAATGAGTCACTCATGGTGACTATTCGGAGAGGGACCTTATAGTCCTCCCTTCCCAAAATTGCTTGTCCTCAAGCAACTGTAATTTGGGGTGTTGCAACATGTGTTCATTTTCCCAAGTGGAATCCTCCATGGGAATATGTATCCATATTACCAAGTATTCTTGAATGACCTATTTCCTCAATTTCCTCTCACGAACCTCTAGTATCTCTTCTGGATCCAGAACTTAACTGTCCCTCCTCGTCCAATGCGGGTAGCTATGTAGATTTCGTGACATGTTGTCCCAATACCTTCTTGAGGAAAGACACATGAAATACGTTGTGGATATTGCTCCCCTCCAAAATATCTAACTCATAAGCCACTTCCCCCACTCTCCTGGTGACCCTGTACGACCCTAGAAGCGAGGCCTCAGTTTATATGCACCATTCTGATTGAGTGAAGACTAATGGTAAGGATGAAATCTCAAGAACACTAAGTCTCCCACCTCAAAGTTTCACTTTGTCCTGTGTTTGTCCAAGTAGATTTTCTGTTGATTTTGAGTCATCTGTAAGATTTCTTTTAGCACTCGAAGGATGTCTTAGCTCTCATGCATCCAATCCTTTGCTTTTGGATCCTTGTTATCCCCAAAATCCATGTCCACAAAATATGTGGCATCGTACCAATATAAAGCTCTGAATGGAAGCATGCCAATTGACATGTGAAAAGTTGTATTGTAGCAATACTCACCTAAATGTAACCATTTGATGCACGCCTTTTGTTTCCATGTAACATAGTTTATCAGATAGCCTTCAACCCATTTGTTCACAATATTCATCTTCATGTCTGTCTGGGGATGATAACTATTCCTGGAAGTCAACTCTGTGCCTACTAACCTAAAGAGTTCCTACCAGAAATCCCCCATGAACTTGATAGCCCTACTCACAATGTTTTTCGACAGCCCATGTAAACAAAACACCTCTCTAAAAAATACCTCTGCCACCTAATTTGTTGTAAAAGTTGAAGAAATTGTGAAGAAGTGTACAAATTTCGTTGATCAATCCACCACCACATAAATACAGTCTCAAGCCTATACTCATGGTAGACCTATGATGAAGTACATATATATACTCTCCCACTTCTGCTCTAGAATGAATAATGGTTATACGAGTCTCGTTGGATGATTCTGTCCAGATTTGTTTTGTTGCTAGGTCATGCACTCCCTCACATGCCTTAGTAGGTCATCCTTGAGGCCCTTCTAGGAGAACCTCTCTATAATCTGGAGATATGTTTTAAAATACCTTTGATGTCCTGCAGTAGGAGTATCATGTGTGGCCCTATGTATCTTATCTTTGAGCTTGGATTCTAATACCAAGTATGTCTTGTCCTCGTAGAAAATAACATCATCTGCTACATTGTACATGTTGTATTGTACCATTCCATCCAATATTTCACAAGAAAAAATATTTTTGGAGTACTCCATGAGAAGGTGGTATTTCCAGTCTATTGAAATCTCCATCAATGAGCAAGCGATCAGATTCCTAGAAAGGGTGTCAACAACAACATTTTTCTTCCCTTTTACGTACTCAATATCAAAATTGTAAGCCTATATCCTTTTGACCCATTTTTTTTGTCTTTCGTTCAAATATTTCTATTTCAAGAAATACTTCAAACTATTGTGGTCATTCCTCACCACAAACTTGCTTCCCACCATATATTGTTTAAACTTCATCAAGGCATGCATGAGCATATCCTTTTCATAGATAGAGTAGAACCTTTTTTTCTCCCTAAGCTTCATGCTCTCAAAAACTATTGGATGTCGATTCTACATCAATACTGCCCCAAGGCCAATGCATGAAGCGTCACATTCAAACACAAAAGGTTGGATGAAATATGGAAATGCTAATACTAGGCAAGTACTCATCACCTTCTTGAGCTTGTCAAAATCCCATTGTGAGTCATATGTCCATCTGAAAGCCTTTTTTTTTGTAAGGTCTGTCAAAGGTGCAGATAGTTGAGAAAATCCCTTCACAAAGTAATACTAGCATAAACTAAAGAATCCCCTTAGCTCCATGAGTGAATTACGTGGGGGGCAATCTATAATATCCTGTATTTTTTCCTGATGAAATTTCACACCTCGTGCACTGATCACATGGCCCAAGTATACTATCCTTGTAAGCTCGAACTCACACTTGGAGGCCTTGGCGTACAAGGACCGCTCCTTCATTATGCCCAATACCTCATATAGGTGCCTCATTTGGTCCTCCCTATTCCAACTGTAGATGAACAGATCATGAAAGAACACCAACAAAAATTTTATTAACTGTTTGTGAAAAATGTGATTCATCATGACTATAAAGTAGCTAGTGCATTGGTTAAACCAAATGACATAACCTAGAAATCATAGTGCCCATAACAACACTAGAAAGTTGTCTTGTAAAAATCTTGTTCATGAATTATGATCTAATGCTACCCAAACCAAAGGTCGGTCTTTGAGAAATATACGGAAAAATGTGATTCATACATGACTATAAAGTATCTAGTGCATTGGTCAAACCAAATGACATAACCTAGAAATCATAGTGCCCATAACAACTCTAGAAAGTTGTCTTGTAAAAATCTTGTTCATGAAATATGATCTAATGCTACCCAAACAAGAGGTCGGTCTTTGAGAAATATACAGCCCCATGCAGCTCATCCAACAACTCATTGATCCTAGGAATTGGATACTTGTTCTTCATTGTAGTTTTGTTCAGTGCCCTGTAATATATGCACATGCGCATTTTTTTGTCGTTCTTCTTGAAAAACACAAATAAAGATGTGAAAGGATTGGAGTTGGGCATGATGTACCCCATATCCAGAAGCTCTTTAATTGCCTTCTCAATCTCGTCTTTGAATGCCTTGGGGTGCTGGTAAGGGGTGGTTATCATCGGTTTATCCTGCTCGTCCAACTCTATGGTATGCTCAAAGCCTCTGTATTCTGTCCTACCTGGTGAGATATCCCTGAAAACTTTTCCATGCTTCCCCAAAAGGTCATGTATGTCTATGTGATACAGTTAGCCATCATGGGAGGTCTTCTGGGTGGTGATCAAGAAATTCGTTGCATATGTCACATGGAATTTTCTGAAAAGTGCCTCCATCCTCTGGGATGATATAACTCCCAAGGATTCATCGAACATGCCCCACAAAACTACCCGTGTTCCATCAGGAGTGTTGAACCCCATCTCTAAGGTTCGATAGTCCAACGTAATAGGTACTAGACTGATGAGCCACTGTCTTCCCAAAACCACATTGATCTTTTCTATATCCACTATGTAGAATTCATCTGTCATGATATAGTTTCCCATTTTCACGACCATTTGGGGAGCCTTCAGTATACAGGACATGATCCATCCACCTGCTAGCTCTACGCCAAACCCCTCAAACTCCTAGGACTGGATGCCCCACTTGGATCCTAAGGAAAATTCAATAACGTTGTGGGTAGCCCCACCATCGATCGGGATTGTGACTCTCTTTCCTCCAATGACTCATCTGACACATGAAGTGTTGAATCTAGGAGTGAGTGATAAAGTAGTGATGTTCCCCCTCCCAGGTTATATTGGTGGTTGTTTCCTTGTTGTTGTGGTACATGTGTATGTTATACATGTGATTATTGTACCTATGGTTGTTGTACCTGTGGTTGTTGTACATATGGCTGGTCCTCTCCCAATTTTGAATCTTACTCCTCATCCTCATCAATATATGACACCACTTCTATGTAATGAACCTTTCCCTTTTCCATACATTGATGTCTCAGTTTCCATGGTTCTTTGGAACTGAAGAACAAATTATTTCTTCGCATCTCATTCATAGTTTCTCCATCCAACCTGTTATTCTTGGATCCTCCCTTCTAAAATGGATTCTTATCCTTGTCCTTCTAAGGAACAAAAGGTTAGGACAAGTACTTGTTCTTGGGTGCATCATCCTCCATATCTTGAGTAGGTGTGATATCATCATGTAAAGTAATAGGATCGAAATCCTTGACCCAACCATGTAACGAATCATACAATCCCTCTATAATTTGTAAATAGAACGATAAGCCTGGGCTCTGAAATTTCAGTCACTGTAACTGCTAGCCTCAACAACTCACTGATGTAGGTGTCTGGAGTCCTTGTCTACTTGAGTTGAGCCAACTCCCTGAAATGTACTTTTGGATCCTTCTTGTCAAATCTATTGATCAGCCTCTTAGTAAAGTCTAAATAACAAAAGATGTTGGCATGTCCTAGGGCAACCAGTCCATGATACTGTCACTCATGTGCCTCTCCCTCTGGATGTAAAGTGGTGTACTTAATTGCCTAAGTTTCCATCATAGGGTTGAGCTGGAAGTAAGTGTCTGTCTTTTGTACCTAAGCTCTTGCCATGCACTTATTAGAACCATCAAAAGAAGGGATATTCAATTATCCCATATTCCACTACAAGTCAAATTTTTGTTGCATCTTGCATGGAAAGATGTACCCAGTCCCCTGTACACTACTAAATAATCTGTGAAATTGTCTCCTCGTACCGTCTTCCCCAGTTGGACCACTGGATGATCTGTCAAGAACTGTGCCAGTGTTGATTTAGTAGTTGCCTTGTTGTTGACCCCTAAATTAGTTTGTGGAGGAAGTTGGTATTACTTCCTTATACGTGATTTCCATTTCAACCATTGGAACACCATGCACCATTTCTTTTCTTCCCCTATGATTTTACCATTAGTTGTGTCATAAGGTAAACTATATGGTGTTTTCCTCTATCCAATTCATTTAAAATGTTCATGATGCTATAATTATGTGGTGCCTCCCTATTTGGGTCACTCCCACTACTACCAAACAACCCATTCTCGCTTCCTCCAAGCAGATCATTTTGGTCACCCATTTCTTCTCCCTCAATATCTTGATGTTATTCTTCTTCTTCCAAAAATTATCCTTCCTCTAATTCAATGACTCCTTCAATGTATTATGATATGAAAAATCGTCTAGGCTCTCCTCTTCGTCTTTCATAAGTGACTAGCTCAGTAATTTTTAGATTCATAAAAACTCATAAGTCATAAGTTGGAAGAATCTATGTCTCTAATACCACTGTGATGAACCTAGCCGAGGGAATGTTTAAGTTTTTGTTTTGTTTTCACTATTGTATTTTTGCCCAAAGGAGGAACTAGCGCTATAATTGTAAACTGAGACTCTTAAAGTTATAAGCGACAAATGCGGTCTTCCTTCCTGGGACTGATTTCTTTTTGTTTTACATTGCAAGTAATGTTCCCGTATGATTACACCTTCCTTTTTAGAATGATTTCTATCCCTTTTAATGTAGATTTGGTAGAGGTATTTTGACAAATAGTTTGAATGCTTATGGATATAGGTGCATGTCCACTTAATAATCTTAAATAAACAGTGTCCGATACTTTTGGCATTGTTTCTAATATAAAGTTTCAATATGTAAACATTGTATTCAACATATTTAGCATGTTTCTCCAAGATATTAACTACAATATCATATTCAAACTATTTATATTGCATCTGAATATTTCATAATAAAAGGAAGATCACATGCCTGGAAATGACTTTATGGTAGAATGGAAAGATAAAGGGTCAATCAAAAAATAATGGTTGTAATAATACTCCTTATCCCTCCCAATAATTAATGAACCACTTTCACATAGTTGACAAGAATGTAAACTGTTGTATATGCCACTTCCTTCCTTTTAATTTTGTTGCCACTTTCCTCTTCACGGATAGTCCACAAGTTATTGTTTTTCCAAAGGGTTATTGTCGTGATCAAGGCTCAAATGTGTAGTCAACACGTGATTCCCTGAGAGATTACTAGTCTCTTTTTCCCCATGATTTTGCAGCAGCTTCCTCTCTACACGACTTGGACCACAAATGAATGGTGCACCCTCTTCTTGTGCCCAAAACTTTGTCAAAGTGTATGGGTTCTTTCTCAACTACCTCCAACAAATTTCCCTTCCCACACAAATATATGCAGGCCCTCACAAGCGTCTTTCCCACTGGAAAATACCCAACTCAGCTTGCTTAAGAAAACTAGAGAGATTTACTCACCAAGTGCTCCATCTACAAACAACCATTAATCTTTGAAAATGACATTGTAAAATCAGAACTGAAGAAAAGCATTCAAAAACATTTAATGGCATTGAAGAACAAGAGACAAATCTGAGATGATCCCTCCTCAAACAATGGCTTGGATAGATAATCTCACTATCAAATCCATTCACCTCCTCCTAGGGTTTTTTGCAAGAGAAGTTCGAAGCTCAAGAGCTCTCAATATAAAAATACAAAATAGACAAGAATGAGAGAATGAGATTTCATTTCCATTTTTATGATTTTCGTTCTCCCCTCTTAGCGACTTTTCAATTTCCCTTAACACTTTCTCCGTTTAAAATATTGTAAAGTGACTTTATGGAGGAATTTCTCTCATTCCACCTTTTAATTTCAAATTGATCACTTTATAACTTAACTTTTATTTATCCACTCAATTTATGATAAAGTGACTTTTATGAAGTCACTTTAGGTAAATTAATTGCTAATGTCACTTTATAACGTCCTTTTAGCCTAGGTGACATTAATAATTAATTAATTCCCTCTTTTGTAGACTATAGCCTATGGGAACTAGATAGGCTAATGAGTCGCTCATGGTGACTATTCGGAGACAGACATTACAGACAAACAAGAGGAGAACCTTCAAAAGAACAAAAATAAAATAAATATAATATAACTTGGTTTAAGGAATCTATTTACATGGAAATATCCTTAATAAAAGATTTCGATCCAAATGCATCTGGTAACACATATGTCAAAAAAATGGGGGGAAATAATAGAGTCCACCCTTAGTTATCTTGAATCCATTTAATAAGAAATAATTTGGTTAAAAAATTAGTAATTGTGTATAGCCGACATCTTTACTAAGAGTACATTTTTTTTCCATGAAAAGAAAAACTATACCTTATTGAAGTATAAGTAAAGGTAGTACATGTACAAAAAAAATGACTGGATGAAACATAGTCGAAAGCAAAGGAACACAAAACTACATGGTCCAAAATTCCAAATTCCATAGAACAGACCAAAGAGCTGGTGAGTGGTATTAAAGACAAGAGTCAAGTATGATAAAAGAACAACCAACCGATATCCAAGACAGGCCATAGTGGTAGTCCAAAAAATAGGGCAACAAAAATGGATAGCTAGAGACCAAAGAGGACCACCCAGTCTCAGGAGAAAATGGATTGAATGCTTCCCTTCGAAGAAAGAGATCTCATAGACTAGTACTCAAAGAAAATGAAACCATCAGCAACCAAAATTTCCCTCTTAGATAGCAGGTTTTCCTGAGTATTCTGCTCCCTCTAGATATGAGAGAACAAAATATTATGTAAGTTGTTGATCATTGCTTTATCTTCTTAATACAAACCGAGAGATTAATGATATTTATCCCATGAGTGTTTTTGGCCCAGTCAATAACAACACGAGAATAGATATATATCTAGATACCATCCAAACCCAGTCGACTAGAGAACTGAAGTAATATCCAGAGGGAGAGGAGATTCCCCTGGGTGTTGGGGCCAGAGCTACAATACATCTAGAGTTTATAAAGTTGACCTCATGAATCCAAAGAAGAGAACCAACCCCACATAACGCATAGTCCTTTTGGGAGGACCCATAAAAAAATCCCATCAACCTGTCTGCAGAGTCTATATCTTTATAAACTCTAGAGATGTGTTTTGGCGAGTTACCAATGTCATCAACATGACCGAGTTCAAAGAAATCATTCAAACCCTTCATACTGATTGATAGAGAAACTGGAGGAGCATTTTCAAAAATCCTTTTATTTCTGCATTTCCAAATTTCCCATAAGATGAAACAAGGTAAGGACTTCCATGATGGTTTCTTGTTTTCCAAGCAAGAAAACAGACAGAGAGAGAATTAATGGACCAATCAATGGAGCATTTTAAAATGCGTCCTATGTTGAACCATACATAAATAGAGAAATTGCAGGAGACAAAAAGGTGAAAAATTGATTCTTCGGTCAAACCACACAAGAAAAAGGTTTGGATCGATCATACCTCCCTTCAAGAGATACTCCCAAGTAAGAATATGACTAGCCAACGCAAGCTAGCAAAAAATAATAATTCAGTAAGGAGCCTTCCAAGACCAAATAGAGTGCCACTAATGTTTATGCAAGAGATGTCTTCTGTAAGAATCTGATAGGCCCAATGATGTAATCAGTCCATTCAACACCCAAAGCTCCACATAGGCCCAATTGAGTAGCAGTAATCCACCCATGTGGAGAAAATGAGCAGGTTGGCGGCACGGAGATATGATATAGAGTGTAGTATCCCTTGTTGTGTAGGAAGAGTAATAATTTTGCAGATAGCAAGAAATTCTTGGGCCCCCCAATGAACTAAGAGTACCTTTATTATAGACATGTTGTGAAATCCTTTCTTCTTGTATCAATTCTAGATCCAAACACTAAATATATCTCAATATGAGATTAATGAATCCTCGCAAGCCAACTTAGGATCAAACATACATAGAACAATTATCCATGTCATAGAAAAGCACAATTCCCTTAAGGGAATTACGGAGGAGCGACAAAACACTTATTGGGATTTCAATAAGTCCAAAGGAAAACCTTTCAAGCATTAACAACAAAATCAATCCTAAACATGAAAAGGAAAGCGTAACAACCCTTAGTTTGTCATATTGATCTACGCTCCCATGCTAGCACCTAGTTACCTACTTCACCATATCTCAACAATTTATTTATTAACTAGTTAGAATCTCCACTCAACATGAAATTGGGGCTTCTAAGAACACCTAATAAACTAATAAATTTATCACCACATGCATAATTACGAATTCATAAACAAAATTTTATTAACTAACCACCATCAAATCTCATACACATACCCTACTAATGAAGATTCCATCTATACATTCAACATTTAGTCATAGTTCATGACATTAAATGATTTTCCAACAAAAACATATGGTTTTACACCTTTAAACCATGGGATACTTGGCAACTCTTTCCAACATTCATTTCATGAATATTCATAAACCAATCCATGCACAAAATTTATTTTCAAATAAAATTCAAGCAATTAAGTACAATGATACAAAATGGATAGGAGTAATGGTCTTTAATAGAATTTTATCCAATAAACTAGTCTTTAATAGAATTTTATCTAATAAACTAGTTGGATAAGAGAGACTTGCCTCTTAATGACAAGATCATGTTCTAAATGCCACCTTGAGTCAAGTTATGAGGACATAAGGGTGAAGGACCATATATAGGATCTATTTCTCACTCAACTAACCTATAGTATTCATAACTCAACTAAACACCTATCATGAATAACTCGGTGTAGATAGTTATGGAAACCTCGAAAAGAAGTTAATAAACCAATGCATATATTTCTCTTTAGCCATACACAATACTAGTTTATGCATTTCCCTTGTGTATTCACTCCGTCTTGAAAATTTGCACCAACAAGTATACATATAGAAAAAAGAAATGTCCAAATTATTGCCTCTATGAGACCTATATGGTAATATTTGTATTCAAATTAGGAAACTCTCATGACCAACATAAGGGTTCACAATTTGCTATCTTCCCCATCCTCTATATTCACTATATTTATGGATTATTTATCATCTCTACACACGATTATCTCATACCAATCACAAAAACATGATTATCTGATACCAATCACAAAAGGCTCTAGCTTAATATAAGATCATGGTCACTCTCACAATTATGGATTCATGGTGTAAGTAATTGTAGACATGGTAGAATTTTTATTATATATTTTTTTTTTCAGCAAAAAAAAACCTGTCCTTGATATTCATTTAGAATCAAAGGGCATCAAATGTGCCATCCACCGAGGGAATTACATTACAATTCTGCCAACTAACAGTCTATAAGCCAAAAAACCAAAGCTACAAGTAGCCACAAAGAGGTGCTGAAGAAGAGTCACACGATGTCACAACATCAAGAGGTCAACAGATGGACATGGAGATCAGCTAATTATGAAGCATAAGAAGATCCTGAATTGCGGATCCAAAGATGATTCCCGTCTGAGACATGAAAATGAAAAAATCAAATATCAATGCTCAAAGAAAAAGGGAGACAAAGCTCCAGCACTAGCTCTTAAAAGAGCTTCATTATACCACTCGAACACAGAGTGTTGTCATAAAATTCAGAGAAAGCACAAACACCGAGGTTCAAGAGTAATGCATCTTTGGATAGGAAATCCCGCTCTCTGGTTATGCTCCCTAAATACATGACTGATGTCAACATCTGTTGAATCTTGGATCAAGTCTCTGATTTCAGTACACCAATGAGAAAGTTCAATAGTAGTGAGTTTATATTTACCACAGGCCCAGTTTATGATGACCTGAGAGTCACCAAATATTTTCTTTAAAGGCAGACCCATCAACTTTGCAACCACAAGGAGGGTCCAGAGGGCCAGTAGCTCTGCTCTGGTATTGGTAGATGGACCACATCCCATCTTGAATGTGAGTACATGTAGATTAATGATAGCTATCAATGCACCAGCCCCTCCAATTGAGTTAGCAGCAGCACCATTGAAAAACCCACACGGATAGCACAAAATAGGGGTCGGACCAATGTTCCTTACTCTGGATTTTATCCTAGAGACCGGAAAGTAATGCAGAAAGTACTCTATATGGTGAACAACATCCACAAATCTGACAGGTTTATTTTCAAAGAGAGCTTTGTTCCTCCCGATCCAAATACACTAGAACACAAAAAAAGGGAAGATACTTGTCGGCTACTTGGTGATTTTGAGAGGAAAAACAGTTCTCTATACTGTCCCCAAGGGGCATTCCAATCCCCGACGGGTCACAATTGTAAAGATTGCAGTATATAGAGAAGATTGAAACCGTGAATGAGCAGTCAACAAAAACATGGTTTATCGTGTCTTCTCCTGACTTACATAACCCACAGATACTTGGACCTGACCAACCTCTTTTCATGAGGTTTTCCCAAGTAAGGATCTTACCATTGAATAATAGCCAGCTAAAGTATTTAAGTTTCCATGGGAAAGCATAGTTCCAGAGTCGTTTTGCAAAGGAGTCCTCGACTGGAGATAGTGTCGCATTAATCATCTGATCATATGCAATGGCAGCAATAACGTTCCCGTCCTTTTGATTGACATTCCAAAGGAGCTTATCTGCTTGATATTTTAACCTTATACCCCCATACTCCAAGCCTACAACATAGTCATTCCATGAAAGGGCCCAAGCTCCACCCAAGTTTAGATCCGCAGAATATAACCAGTAGTTCAGGGATGACGAAAATAGATTACGTGCATACTGCAGTGTGGTGATACCACAGTCTTGAAAAAAGATGATAAGATCCTGAGGGAGAAATGGAGACAATCTAGTGCCGATGATTGGGTCAATACACACCTGTATATATCTTCCATTGCCAACCTTCTAGGAAAGTGATCTACCCAGCCACGTGAGTGTGTGGAGAAAACCATTCCACATAATCGAGGGACCATTAATAGCAAAATATTTGGATCTGAGCCATGACTCTAGAGTAGTGCTCTTTAAGTATTTAGTGGTGATCACCTGGGACCATAAGCCTTTCCCATTTAGGACCACCCAGAAAGATTTAAGTTTGAGTGACATACTGAACCAATCTAAGTTTTTTATCCCCCAACCATTGTGGTTAAGAGGTTTATACAGAGATTTCCAATCCATGAGATGAACACGTTTGCTTTCCACCTTGGTTCCCCATAAGAAGTAAAAAATTAATTTTCTAAGCTTATTTAAGATAGGCTTGGGGAGGGGGACCAGGGAAAACCAATAGACAGGTAGGCTAAAAAGAACAGCCCGAATGAGTACCAGTCTACCACCGATTGAGAGGAGCTTATTTTGACCAGAGGAGGATCCTTTTTTCAAAATTTTCAACTAGCCAGTGCCAATCCCTAGCTCGATAACCAAGGGGTTTTATAAAAAAAA
Organism: Pseudotsuga menziesii; assembly: GCA_001517045.1. Taxonomy (NCBI): domain Eukaryota; kingdom Viridiplantae; phylum Streptophyta; class Pinopsida; order Pinales; family Pinaceae; genus Pseudotsuga; species Pseudotsuga menziesii. The sequence continues at coordinate 530,629 of LPNX010906852.1, read as the reverse complement.
GCCTAGATATTTGAAATCTTGCTAAATGGGATCAGCTTTGACAGGTAAGATGCGCTGAATATCATGTAAAATCCCCAGATCCAATTCATTGTACAGAAAACTGGACTTGTTCAAACTAATACTCATACCAGATGCAGAACAGAAAGTTTCCAGCAAAACATCAAAAGCCATCCATTCCATCACCGTGCCATTGCCAAACAAAATGACATCATCTACAAAGAGTAGATGAGTCAAATATAAAGAGTCGAAAATCTTAATGCCCCAGATTTTACCTTTGGCCTATGCATATTTTATGAGGAGACTCAGCCCTTCGATGACCAAAATAAACAGCAGAGGAGATAATGGGTAGCCTTGCATGATACCACAACATAGCTGTGAAGAAACTTGAAGGAGTACCATCTACCAGAATCACAAATTTTACCATGGATACGTAACCCATTATCCAATTAACACCTCCCAGAGGGACCCCAATCTGAAGGAGTATGAGTCTTAAGTAGGTCCAATTGACCTTGTCGAAAGCTTTTTCAAGGTCGAGCTTCAAAACCATGGCACAAATATTTTTTTCCTTAATGGTATGAAGTGCTTCCTGGGTGATACCAATGGGTTTTGTAATTTTCCTCTGTCTCAAGAACCCAAATTGCTCTGGAGAAATGGCTTTATCAAGGAACGAATTTAGTCTGAGAGCAACAATTTTGGCTATAAGCTTGTAGATGAGGTTGCACAGCAAGATGGATCTAAATTCCAAGAAGGAAAGAGGCTTATCTTTTTTTGGGATAAGGGAGATAAAGGTGGAGTTCAGGGAACCATCCATCATTCTGCCCTCCAGCCTGGAGAGCTCAACAGCAGCAAGAAGGTCACCCCCCAAAAGGTCAAAAAACCCTAGGAAAAATTCCACTGGCCAGCCATCTAGGCCTGGGCTACTATCCTTTTTAAAAGATTTAAGAGCAGATTCTATTTCCCTTAGGGAGATCAAAGAAGAGAAAGCAACAGAGTCATTCACTGACAGGAAGGAGGGGAAGAGTTTTATAACCTGCAGTTGGTCAGAAATATTAGAAGTTTTATCATCCTTTAAGGTCTCAAAGAAATGCATAACCCCCAGTTCCTTAAGCATAGTCTCATCTTCCACCCACCCATTATCCTCATTTTTAAGTGCCCAAATGGAGTTATGAATCCTTATTACTAAGGAAATCGAATGGAAGTACTTTGTATTCGAATCCCCCAGCTCAGCCCACTTTGACCTACTCTTGAGCATCCAAGTCATGATTTCATGTGACAGAAGCTTTGCCTTTTTTTCCCTCAGAGCTTTCAGAGAATCCAGATCCTCCACAGAGAGGATGCCCAATGGATTTGATGCAAGTAGGGAATGTATTTCCTTTTCCACATCACTAAGTTCACATTGCATTCTAGCTGATCATCTCTGGACCCAATCCTTTACCCTTACTTTAAGGGTTTTGAGTTTAAGGGAAATTCCCTGCATAGCATCTAGTGAGGAGTCTGGCACCCATGAGTCCCAGACGTTTTTAACCAAACTGCAGAAATCTTCCTCCAGAAGCCATGCATGATTAAATTTGAAAGGATAATTATGTGCAAAGGCTTGTCTACCCCAGTCCAAACATAAGGGTTAATGATATGAGATCTCAGACAACACAGTCCAAACCCTGTGGTGGAGTAGGTCAGGAATCATGGAGGACGAGACCCAAAACTGGTCCAAACATCTATTGATACCCTCGTTACCCCCCCTTCCATTTTTCCACGTCGGACCTGCACAAGGAGGAGCCAGATCAACCAGCCCATGATCTGAAAAAAGATGGGAGAAATATTGTGCTAGAGGAGCTTTCATCCCCCAGATATCTGCTGCACCAAAGGTTAAGTTTAGGTCACCTGCCAAGATAATATTAGGAAGAAGAAGTAAACCCCCATCTTTCACCTTCTGCCAGAACGATTCTCTATTTTTATAAGGACCATAACAATTCAAAATCGAGAGAGGGAGAGAAAAATCTCGAAAGCAAGCTTGCACCAAGATACCGCCCACAGTTTCGAATGCTTTGCATCTAATAGAGTGGGGGTTCCATCCAGTTAGAAGTCCACCAGAGAGGCTAGAAGCATCAAGGGCACAAAATTCACATCCCGGCATTAGATTGGAGAAATCCCAAAGGGCTGGGTAGGTGCTACATAAGGTTTCTTGAACAAGCATCATATCAGGTTTCAGAGAGCGAAAGAGGGAGCGAAGGGTTTTTTGCTTAGCTAACCCTCCAAAGCCACAAATGTTCAGAGAGATAATGCGCATTAAGTAACTTCCTCAATGGGGGATGACGCTCTAAGTGCCCGAGAGTGGGAGAGAGAATGGTTCCTGGCCGCATGTTTTATTCTGACAGATAAGGGGGTATAAGGTAAAAGACCCTGGCTCAGCTGCGAGTTATTTGGAGGCTTCTTCCTTTTCTTGCAGATCGTTACATTTTGGAAGCAGATAGAGTCCAAGGGCAACGTTGAGGGAGAGACAGGTGTCTTGTCCGAGAAAATCACAAGGTATTTCCTCAAAGTTGGGTCCGAAAAGGCAAGTTCGGTACAGGGGCTACAGGGGGGAGAGGTCAGGTTAGGAGAGGGATCCTTCCCGGAGAGAGGTGGAAAATCCTCAGGTGGAAAAAGAGGGGTAACGGAGGGAGCTTCATCCCGGGACAGACCAGAATCAGGATCAGGCAGCGTGCTCGGTGAGGGTGAAAGCTGTGGTGTGGGTTCACCAATGGAAACAACAGAGGATGAAAGAGAGTCACAAAGTGCACCAGAAGGCTTAGAAACTGTGGCTTCAATTTTTATTATATGTAGACATGGAAGAATTTTTGTATTATATGAGAGAATATAAATAATTTTTTCATTTCAAAATATATATAACTTTTATCACATGAAACATAAATGTGCACCCAAAAACATGAAACATATTAAACATAAGTGTGTACCCAAAAACATGAAACATATTAAACATAAATTTTATCACATGAAACATAAGTGTGAAAAAAATAACTTCAAGAATTAGTTCAAATTATTAAACCATCTACTAAAAACATGTTTCTAATCAAAAAACTATAAATCATAAGCAAATTCGAATAACATGAAACATATTAAACATAAATGTGCACCAAAAGACATGAAACATATTAAACATAACTTTTATCAAATTATTAAACCATCTACTAAAAACATGTTTTTAATGAAAAAACTATAAATCATAAGCAAATTCCAATAATAAAAAATTAAAATTTATATCTTATTTTAATAAAACCTTTAAACCAACTTTTTTGAAAAATGAGACTTCCATATCTCTTAGTTTAATTAAAATAATAATAAAATTCCAAAAAAAACTTTTTCAAAAACTAAGCAATATATAAATATATATAAAAAATATAAATATCACTTCAATTAATTTCTTATAAATTAATGAGTAACCTTCCTTCTCCCTCCCCACTCTTACTCTTAAAGAAATGATTGCAAAAGATATGATACTCACCCATCCATTTAAATTTCAAAAGGTTTGATCTTTATCTTACTTTCTTAGGTTTTGTCTTTTATCCTTTATCCTATTTCATTAATACAACTCATCGTCTTTATTAATTCATTTTTTCAAAAAAATTGATCTCTATCCTACTTTCGTAAGTTTTGATCATTATGCTAGATTATTAATATTGTTTTAACAATTAATTATATAAATTTAAACAATTAATTCAATAATTATTTCTATAAATAAAAAATTCAAAATATTTTGACTACTTTACTCATACACAATCACAAATTTCGTTTTACATCTACACTCTCACTTTCAAATTTCATTTTACATCTACACTCTCACTTTCATGAATGTGGAGATGAAATTAAAGCTTTTTGAAATACACTCACATAAAGTCCATGATTCTAAGTTGTACACATTATTTTGAGGCAATGAACATATTCTAAGACACCTACTTGTAACATGTTCTTTGACTCATTTTAAAGATTATAGCCTCACAACTTGAGCCTTTTCGGTTGAAGTATCTATCAAAAGAAGGATGTGGCTTCCTAAAAAACCGTCAGAACTTTGATGATGTGGGAGTTGCTCAAGAGTGTGTGCACTCTATAAAAAATAAAAAGAATGAAGCCAACTATTCTAAAAGTGGACTAAGTCAAAGCTTTTGACAGGGTTGATTGGGGCTTCTTAAGACTCATTCTGCTCTAGATTGGCTTGGAAAGAGAATATGTTGCTTGGATCATGGGGTGTATCAACTCTGCAATTTTTTCTATTTTGATAAATGGTATCCCTACCCCTTTCTTCATAAGCTCTAGGGTCTTCATTAGGGATGTTCGTTGTCTCCATGGATTTTTTTGTTAGTCATGGAAGGACTGAGCCTTCTCATCCACAAAGCTCATCTGGAAGGCATATCGATAGGTATAAAAATATTTGATGCAATTCAAATTACTCATCTTTTATTTGTTAGCGACGTCCTCCTTCTTAGAAAATGAACTCTCTCTGAATGGTAGGTTTTTAAAGATTGTCTACAAATTTTATTGGAGGCCATGGGCATGGTGGTGAATGCAAAAAGATCCTCTTTTTTGGTTGTCGGGATGGATGCCGATAGAGAAAACAATTTGAGTCAATTTTTTCCATTTCAATTTAAATGGTCTCGATGCAGGGATAAAGTATCTTGACTTCTTTTTAAAGCCAAATTGTTATTTTTCTATAGAATGGCTATGGATTCTCCAGAAAGTGGAAAAAAAGAATACCTCACTGGAATCTTTGTTGGATTTCTATGGGAGGCAAGGTGGTCCCTTTTAAAAGTGTACTCGACAATATACATGTCTATTAGTTGACTATGGAAAATATTAGAAAATCCATTCTTCACAATATTCACAAATGTTGCTTTCGCCTTTTGTGGGATGAAAAAAAATTCAAACAACAAAAACCACCTTACGAGCTGGTAATCACTAGCTCGTCCAAAAGACCATGGAAGTTGGGGTCTAGCAAATATTTTTGACACTAGAACAAAACTTGTCGCAAAGAGTCTCTAGTATTGCCTTTTCGGTTCTGGGATCTGGTCTATGGTCTTAAAAGCAAAGTACATTTTCCCCAGCACCATAGTGGAATGACTTCAAAGTTATTCTCACAAAAAGATGGGTTCAAATAACTGGTTGTGCCTTATTAGTTATGTCATATCTGTCGCACCAACTAACTTTAGATCTCGGATATTTGGCCATCACCTTACTTGAACATATTTTTAAGTGGAAAAATTGTGACTGCTTCTCAAATTGTTGAAAATATGTGCTCAAACTTGGTCTTCCTAGAATTTGTCATGTTTAATGGACCTCTTACATTCACAGTGTTCTTAATGTGGGTATCCACTTAAATAACGAGGATGATTCTATCCTTTGTTCATGGAATTTCGATAATGGTAATCTGGATGCAAAAGCAGCTTCTCTTTCCCAGGTGGATCATAAACAAATGATCCGAAGAAGTGGTGGCAAAGGTCCATTCTTCTCATACATTGTGGGTCATTTCAATTGAGCTTCTCAATAAGAGGGTAGAACTTTTGGAGTTGGTATGTCCCTTCAACTAAATTCTTTGAACTGCTACAAGCTTTGGATGAGATCTGCTCAAGGAACAAATACTCGAAGTGAACTATTGGCTCTTAGTGAGCTGCTCTTTTTTGCACATTTTAGAGGCATTTTATGCCTTCAGGTTTTAGGAGACTCGAAAATTGTTGTTGATTGGGCCAATTTTAAATCAAAGATTCAGGTGGCTTCGTTGGAAGGCTGGAAGGTCCATATGAGAAGGCTACAACAATATTTTGTTTATTTGTCCTTCCATCATGTTTAAATGGAATACAATTATATGGCAGATCAATTATTGAAGCGTGCTTTAGTAACGATGGAAGGCGTCCTTTTCTTTGAAGAAGTGATGGGGCTTTGATTTCCTAGGTTTCACTTCCTTTCTATGTTGCTTAATGCTCGGTATTTGCTTAGGTCTAGTCGACGACCTCTTTTTTTTTGTGAGCATGGCTATTTTTTTCTTTTTCTTCTATGGGGGTGCATTTTTTGTTATCTATTAGTTTTTTTACCTGTTAGTAACTTTGTAATATTTTTTTGAAATTGTCTACGCAAGTATTTCCTGAGTTTTTCTACAAAAACTCTCGTTGTGGGATTGATATTATCATCAACTCGACTACCATCTAGCATGAAGTTTGTTTGAAAATAATGTATAATTTAATTTATAATTATCAATGAATATTTATTATCGACTATAATCTTTTCTTCGTAAACAAAAAAATAAACAAATAAGCAAACATGTTCTTTGACTATTTTCAAAGAATTTTGGAAATGGTTTTACTAATATTCCAAGTATTACTTTAGGGATGTAGTTAAAAATCATATATATATATATATATATATAGAGAGAGAGAGAGAGAGAGAGAGAGAGAGAGAGAGGTTGGAAGATGTACTAGGATATAATTTAAAAGAATTACCCTCCATACTATGTGACATATCCTACAACCATAACCATTAGAATCTTCTTACACTATGATATTATGGTATCAATTTTTGAACTGATTTTGGAGAAATGCATCATGATAGATATGAAATCATCTGAAGAATGTAATCTATTTTGCAAATAAAATGGGAGAATGGAGCTCTATAGGGTTTTCGAATGGTCATTGTACCTTCATACAAGCTCAAGGCTCTCTGGTGCTTACCTAACTTGACTGCAGTGCTACCCTGACATTTGTAGCCATCGACACACTTCCCTTCTCTCAAGTTTTGTTTTTTTTTCCGGGACTTTAGCGTCAAAAAATTTTCTATCTTCTGAGCGTCCTCTAGTTTGTTTTTTACTGCTTCTTTGTCAAAAGTGCTTTGCTTTCTGTATTTTATTCTCGTTTTGTTCTCGATTAGGTTGACCAAGAGTACTTACGGCTTTGGGACTTGTTTCCCTCTCTCCGAGCCCGCTCTGGTACTAGGTTTTTGGCATACCTTTCACCTTCTACATTTGGTTCGAGTCCATTGGTGGGTTTTATTTTTTACGCACTTCACGGGAGTTTTAATATATTTTATCTTATTTTCACGTCTGTCATCACTCACGATGGATTAGGAGACTCGGGAGTCAAGCCTATCCTCGGTGATAGGTCTAGTACCAACCAGAGCTTAAAAAAGTGGGAACCTAGTTTTTTTGTTGTTTTTTCACAGTTTAGATTTTAGGGTTTCGATGTGATCTCCCTACGGTTTCGGTGTTTCAATGGGGGTTCCACCTTTCTAGCTGGGGGTCCTCAATAATCCCCATGCTTGTTTTCATGTCTCTCAGCTAGGTTCGTTCTTTAACCAGGATTTACGCTCCTCGGGCTTACCGGCGTCCTCGAGTCCAACAGGTGGTATGGGGTCTTATTAGACTACTCTGTCAACTGTTAGTGGTTTTCAGGCAGGGAACCATAATTTTCTTTATCCTTTGTGACCGACTTCCCAAAAGTTATCATTTGAATAGGTGAAGGGTAATAGGGGTGTTTATGTACTTGGGAAGGACGTGACCGTTGACATGGTTTCAGCACTCTCACAACGTGCCCTTGTCGGTTGTTTTGAATACCTCAAACTTTCTCGCTCAACAGTTTTGTCATGGGTAAGAGGACACCAGAAGCCCTTGCTAATTTCTGTACCTAAGGTTTTGACATTGGTCAATGAATGAACTCTCTTTGAGTTTCTATCTGCCGAGGATCGTGAGATTATTGAAAGTCAGTACTGGAATCTGGGTGAGGGCTCACTTGTCCTCAAGCAATGGCACACTGGGTTTGACCCACGGTTGGAGAGACTCTTACACCGACACATGTGGGTGATTCTCCCTGATTTTTCGATTCAATCTTGGAATCTGAAGGGTTTCATGGCTATTGTAAATTTTATTGGTTCTTTTATGGTCATCGAAGACGACCAGTTGTTGGGTTTTGAGTGTTCGTCTCTGAGGTTCTAGTGGATATGGATTTATCATATGGGCTTTTGGCTGATCTTGAGCTCATTTGGGATGGGGGCACTTTTGTTCAGCGTCTTAACTATTGGAAAATAGCCTTTCACTACCATCTCTGTCATTTGACGGGTCATTCCAAGGAGGTTTTCTTGTCGAATGGATTTCATCGTACTGGCTCTAGGTCTGAAGCTGAACATCCAGCCGAGACACTTCCATCGGTGGTGAAGGACTTATCCTTTCCTATCCTGCTAGACAAAGAGTCGGCTATCTCTTTCGTGGGTAAGTTCACTCCATTCCATCCCTATGTTAATAAAGTTTATTTCTGATGATGATATCTTTAATTCGGTTGTCGTGATGGATGTCATTGATGGTATGGCTTCTTTGATTTTGCCTTTCGGGACCGTTTTGCTTGACTCCTTTCCCTATAACCCTAGTCTTGGGGACGGGGTGGTCTTGTTGAGTGTGGTTAGTTCTGATTCTTCACCTCTGTCTAGGGAAAACTTGGTGCCTCCTATGGATATTTATAACCCTACCTCACCCTCCTTTAGAGACAGTCTGCACATTTCTCTATCTCCCTCTCCTATAATGGAAAGATCATTTGATGACTTGCTTTCTCCTAAATCGTCTCCAGGGCCTCCCTATTATCCACCTGAAGGTGGGTTTACTTCGACCATTCCTTCTCTGGCGTCGATACCCCCTCTCACAATCTTTGGTGTAGATGAATCCTCTAACAACAACATCTTCCCCATCTCTGTTATCCGCTCTGCCAATGTTTCTATCCGGAAACCTAAGAAAGTGAGTAAGGGTAACATGAAAGGGTTAAAGGATTCAATAAGGGATCAATAATTTACAAACCCTATGATCATCCCCCTGGCTTGTAAAGGTATTCCTCTTGTTTCTGACTCTGGCACTACCACCAACCATCAGGCTCTTAGAGATTGTGTTGCCCTTTCCTTAGTGAACCGATGAATCTTGTCAACCTTAATATTTGAGGGCTTGGCGGAGGCCCCAAACATACCTCCTTAAAGTGTCTGCTCGATACTACTTCTTTGGATGTTGTCTTTCTACAAGAAACCATGAATTTATGGGTTCGCACCTGTGATTATTTTCTTTATTTATGTCCGAGTTGGTTGGTTTGTGCTCGAGACGCAATGGGTCACTCTGGAGGGTCTTTGGTTGCTTGGAACCCTAAGGTGGCTGACTTCCACACTTTCAATTTGGATGCAGGTATTCTTCTCTTTGGTAAAGAGATGGGTATGAAGAAGCATGTGCATCTTCTCAACATCTATGGTCCATATGATAATCGGTGTTCCTTCTAGGAATCAGTACAAAACAATGGCTTTCTTAATTTACCTAATCTTATTTTGGTGGGAGATCTGAACTTTACTGGGTCCATTGATGAAGTTTTGGGGGTGGTTCGACCTTGCGATCCTTTAGCTGATTTTTTCCTTACTCTCTTTGGGGATGCTAAGCTACAGGATATTGCCCCAATGATTATTTCATCTACTTGGTCTAATGGGAGAGATAGAACACTTTCTATTGCCAAACAACTTGACATATTTTTCATGTCTGATACTCTATGTGATCTTTTTGGGAATTTCAGGTCCTAGCATCACTCTATAGGGGTCTCAGATCACCGTGCCATTATTCTACAAGTTGTTTTTGACATATATTTTATATTATACCCTTTTAAATTCAACCCTACGCGGCTTGTTGAGGAGGAGTTTATTTCTTTAGTAAAGACTGAATGGGAAAATCTCTCATCTGCTACTCCTGTACACTTGAGTCCTATGAAGGCCTTACTGTTCAAGCTTAGCAAACTGCAACCATGTGTTGCATTTGGGAGAAAGTCAAGAAAATATCTCTGGATTTTGATGTCTGTAAGATTGAATCAGATATACTCTCCCTTGAAAATCATATGTTATTGGATCCATGTTTAGAGGGTTTGTAGGTGGCACCGAAGGAATTCCACTCCTCTAAGATAAATCACCTCAAGCATAAAGAGGAAACACTTCGTCAGAAAAGTCGGGCTACTTGGCTCGAGGCGGGGGATGAAAACACTTGTTATTTCCATAATTTTGCAAATAAGAGGTGTTTAAACAACTCTGTTTTGGAAGCAGTGGATGATAATAATACCAAGGTATATGATCAAGGTGCTATCAAAAGGGTGGCCCATGCCCATTTCAAAAATTTATATAAGGAACCAGAATTGTAAAAAATTGATGATCAGTTGGATATTATTAAACTCTTCCCTACTTTATTTTCGACGGAGGATGGTCTCACTATCAACAGCCCTGTCACTCTGAAGGAAGTTGAATGCACTCTCAATGTTTTCTCCAAGGACAAAATTCCAAGGCCTGACGGATGGACCGTCGAATTCTATCTACATTTATTTGACATGCTTGGGCTGGTGTTAGTGAATGCGATCAAGGAATTTCATGTTTTGGGTTCTATTCCTGAGGTACTCAATAGTAAATTTCTCACTCTTATTCCAAAGGTGGACCGTCTCGTTTCATTTGATGACTACAGACCGATATCCCTCTGCAACCTTCTCTAGAAACTGATCACAAAAATCATTGCTGAGAGATTCAAGCCATTCCTTGGGCATCACATCTCGACCAAGCTATTTGGGTTTTTCCCTAATAGACAAATCTTGGATGCTGTTTGGATAGTCCAGTAATCCCTCCATTATGTCAAAACGAAGCATTCTCCAGCTATTGTACTGAAGTTAGATTTGGAAAAATCCCACGATAAGGTAAACTGGTCCATGCTCAGATTAACTCTCCTTCATATTTGAATACCTTTCGATATTGTTAGATGGATTATGTCATGTGTCACCAGTGCAAACTATGTTGTTCTTATTAATGGTTCTCCAATGCTTCCCTTATGGGCACTCAAGGAATAAGCCAAGGCTGTCCACTCTCGCCTTATTTATTTTTGCTGATCATCGAAGGTTTCTCACCCAAGCAAAGAATTCAAAAAATATCAAAGGCATTAAGGTTATGGGTACCATTTTCCTCACACACACTTTATTTGTGGATGATGTTTTTCTCTTCAGCAATGGTAGTCTCTTGGAATGGCTTCATTAGAAGTCTTTGATTGATTTATTCTATGGGGCATCTGGTATGTCCATTAGCGAACGAAAGTCAGTGTTTGGTTCTTTAAATATCAATCAAGATGTACTGCATTTGATATCTCTGCACCATCCTTTTTCATGGAAATCATTGGATGATGGACTTTCTTACCTGGGCTTTCATCTTAAACCCAATAACTATCGGGCTGGAGATTGGAGATGGATGCTCAAAAAGTTTCAGTTTAAGGTGAACAGGTGGGTTCCTAGATGGATCTCTCTTGGAGGGAGAGTTACCCTGGATACCTTTGTCTTGCAGTCGATTCCTGTTTATTTGTTATCACTCTTTATTCGCCTTGCTAAGATTCTTCAGGCTCTTCAAAGGATATTGTTCCACTTCCTTTGGACAGGTGTTATGAATTGTCACAAGTTTCATTTGGCCAGTTGGCATTCACTATCGAGACCCAAAGGGTGGGGAGGCTGGGGTATAAATAACTTGAAATGTTTTAACATCTCATTATGTGTTAAAAGCCTGTGGCAAGCTCTGACAAACTCTGGACTTTGGGGGAACATTGTCAAGTCTAAATATATGAGCTGAATGCCCCTGGGTATTTGGTTGCAAAGTGCAGATTTCAAACTGAACAAGGGCAAGGAATTGCATCAAAAATTAAATTTGTTGAAGCAGTAGCCCCACCCAACACCTGAACAGCTTGTCGAGGCAGTCCAAGGAATGACCGTAGGAGATGATGAGATAATAAGTATGATGAGATGTATGCATTGGCTACCACAAAGCCATCTGTGAAGGATGCTCAGGCCCTACTATGGAACAGAATAATTAAGCATGTTACTAAGAATTGGAGGCATCTACAGTTACTTCAAGAAGAAGCAGAATTGTAAATCAGATGCAGGGAGGAGCTAGGATTGTTGAACAGAGAACTGGAAGGGAAACCTTTCAAAGCTAAAGTACTTGACTATGGGAACTTTAGAGGAACTGGTGAACATGAATATTCATTATAGAACAACTTATGTCACATCTGTCACAAGGATACACAAAAAGGAAAAATTGATAGTGGCTGCTACAGAAAAAATGGATCGCTTAGCAGCTCATGTACTTAGCAACTCATGTATAAGAAGTAAAGAGGATTTTAGCTTAAATCATAAAGAAAGGTCCTACGGTGCTTGTCCACATCGGGCAAGGCCTCCCATCCTTTTTCAATGGGCACGGTGATTTGTATGACTGGGGAGTGTACTTTTATATGTTCCACAATAAGAAAGCTAATCGTTCCTCTATCACAGGAGTTGAAGGACTCCTGACGGGTAGACATTTCTCTTCTATTTTCTCTTATGACTATGAAGTATTGTACAGGTGACTATGAAGTATTTTACAGGCTGAAGACCATTTGAAAAGATCTGGGAGCTCCCCTGAACACTTCCTCGACGGTTTGGCGTAGTCTCCTTTCTAATCTACCATATATCATCTCTAATTAATGCTGGATTGTGGGAAGAGGAAACTTGATTTTCATCGGTCTGGACCCAATTGTGGGCATTTCTCAACACTCATTATCAAGTCCTTTGTTGGATTGGTTGCACGAGTACTTAAAAAAAAAATTGTTCAAAGGGATCAGAATGTCCCTAAGTGGATTTCTTCGACCGATCTGGGCCTCTCAGGTGATCTAGCTTCTTAATGGAGCTTGTATATTGATAAACTTTATGATGCAGGTATTTCTCTAACCTCTGCTCCTGATCAGATTGTGTGGATGGCCAATAAGAAGACGGGGGTAGTGAGGTCCAACATTGCTTATTTGGAAATTCTTAAATATTTTGGCGAACACGATTGTCAATGGTGGCATATAGCACTGTGGAAAATTAAAATTCCAGGCAAGGTTAAATTTTTATGTGGTTATCCATTAACCATAAGATTCTCACGTGGGATTCTCTTCAGAACTGAGGTTATTCTAGTCCAGGTGTTTGCATTTTCTGTTACAGGACACTAGAGTCAGCCGAACACATCTTCGGGAGGTGTCCTTTTTTTCAACGGATTGGACAAAGCCTCTGCCACAAACTCATATATTTTTGGCACTGGGATTCTCCATATATTGTCGTTAATTTAGAAATCTGGGTGAAGAAGTTTGATTTTCCTCTAGACATCCCTTGTCTTCTGATGTTGGAATTTTGGCGTGCTCAAAATTACTTTCTCTTTCAGAATTTACCGGTGTCACAACTCTACATTCTCACTAAGGTTTGCTCGTCTCATTTTCTTCCCGATTTTAATTCTAAAAAAATTGCCACTAGGCACATTCGCCCTCCACCCGACTTGGGGGATGTGGTTGTGGGACACTTTGATGGCACTGCAAACGAAGAGAATTGTGGGGTCGGAATGGTGATCAGGTTGGACAGTCTTCATTACTATAGATTGTGTTTGGTTGCTGGTCGTGGTACCAATACCAAATCTGAACTTCTGGCCTTATGGGGGTTACTATACTTTTCTATCCACAGGAACATTCCAGTTCTACATGTTCTGGGAGAATCCAAAGTGATCGTCGAGTGGGATCTGGGCATACACAACATACACACAGTTGACCTTAAACACTGGCTTGGTCGGGTGAAATATCTTTTTGGACTCTTTATTTCTCTGGCGTTTCGGCATGTTTACAGGGAGTATAACTCCTTAGAAGATGATCTCTCTAAAAGGGCTATTGGACTGGGTGTCAGACTGTTTTTTTGGGAAGAATACACAGAGGGGTGCTTGACAGACTCTGGCTCTTTGAAACTCCATTGAACTTATTCTTCTATATGTTTATTTTTTGTTGGATCTATTGTGCAGTATGCAAGTCATTTTTTTCAATCGGTTTACTTATTTTGCAGTTTATAAGTAACTCACTAGGTAACCTTCAATTTTTGTATGACAATTAGTGTGTATGTGATTTTGTTACCAGCATTTTGAAATAATGACAGACCTTATGCTCCTACATACATTTTGGACTATGTAACTAAGTAGTGTCGATTTTATGACAGTATTATAAAATTTAAAACTGTCTTTTATGTGTGAAAAAAAAAGCTTTATATTTAACTAGCTTCCTACCATGTACGAAAGGATTTCAATCTGTTTGATATTCAATTATCATATGCTCTATGGAAAGAGCTTCAAGCTTCAACTCTAATACTCTCGGAAAGGGTGTTAATGTTCTTGATATTTAATTATCGTATGGTAGAGGAGGAAAGGGTGTTAATGTTAAAATATGCTCAAAGGAAGAAAGGCGGTCAATGTTCATACCTAATATTCCAATTGTTAATTAAATCTTTTGTGGAATTTCTTTTTCATTTCAAGAACTCAAATTTAAAGGTTTATGGTATATTAACCCTAGGGATTTCAACAAAAAGGGATAATGTATTGATAAGATTTGGTTATTTGACATGTTGTTGTATTACAATTGAAGAGAGTAGAGTGTGGCTTTAAACTTGTTTCTCAATAAAATGCATTTCATTAAATTTATGTTTATATTTAAATAACTAGCAGGTAAGATTGATGTTTTCCATTAATGTGTTTGATAGTAAAGTATTATAAATATGGAAAATTTTAATTTTAAGAGTAATCTAACAATTTTGTGAGAGATTAATGTTGAGAGTTATGATGAAATTATTGATGACCAGTGCAAATTCAAAAATGTCAAAAAATGTCAATTGGTATTTCAATATCTAAAGCTTGAAAATTGTGCAAAAATAAATAATTTTTTATTAAGGGAAAAAACAACCGAGGCGAGGTTCATACTCGTGTGACACAATTTCGATTCTCATCCACTACAACTATACCTTAGGTGCACCCACACAAGCTGCAAGGATGGGGCATGTGCTAATTGGCGTTTGAACCTATGGCCTATTTACAATATGTCATATCATTTCACTTCTTCGCTAGTCAGTCTACGCCCATATGGGCGTGCAAACATAAAGTGTTAATTGATGGTCAAATTTTAATGTATTTGACTATTAGGAAAAGACATCATCGTATTTGTATTTATGTGGATGATTGAAAATCCATAAAAACAAGTTCGGGAAAATTGTAGACATGAAAATGAGATGCTATTCATGTAGAGGTTTGTATAGTCAAACGATACATATTGACCTAAGGAAAAAAGTGACTTGTAAAAGGATTATTGTCGATCTATTATTGCCGACAAAGGAGAAGGAGGATGCTGACACTCACCCAAACTGACCATCAAGAACGAGTGCGACTTGGCAAGTAAGGACTTCCAGACGGGGAGTGAACTGAGGAATTTCGGAGACAAAAACATCAGAGGAGGAAGGCTTGAATGGGGTTTTCTCAAAAGGAGGGGGGCCTGACAGGAGCATGGAGGATGGTAGTGGGGGAGGTTGCAGCACCTCCTAAATCCCTGATCCAATCGGCTTGAAGATTGGAGACATTCAGATAAACCTAGATCTGGACAAGACGGAGAAACCAATGGCTAAGAAACCAGGGCAGTGCATGCCTAAAGCAGCCTTCATTGCAACCATGATGATCAAATCGTCAAAGATCCGGGAAAATATCCAATACATGCAGGATCACGCTTTGATTAGAAAGTTTGTGAGTCTCCAGCCATGAGAAAAATCCATGGTATGGTGGATCAACACAGCATGGAAACCAAAGGGGCATTATGTCCTTTAGCTGTGATCGAAGGGGTTTTTCACCATCTCTTTGCTAAACCTAGAAGACCGATATAGGATCATGGATGGAGGACCGTATTTCTTCTACTCTATGGGCCTTTTCTTATGACCATGGAAGGAGAAGTTATGTTCGGATAAGGAGGATATGAGGGTAGCACATGTATGGATTAGGTTGTACTCATTTCCCAGTAAGTATTGGGATCCCGAGATTTTGGAAGATCCAGGGAATACCCTAGGGATATTTGTAAATATGTCGAAACAAACCAGGGCCCAAAGGTATATGGCATATGCAAGAATATGTGTATACATGGATCTATCGAAATATCTGCCTGAAGCAATTCGCATGCCATGGGAAGATGAGGAGTGGCTCCAAACCCTATATTTAGAGCAGATCACTTTCAGATGCCGAAGATGCCATGAATATAGAAACCTATTCAAATATTGTCCTACAAACATCCCAAAGGTTAATGGGATAATAAAGGAAAAAGAATAGAAGGATCAATGGTTTACAAAGGTTCCATCCCTAAAAACAGGAGGTAGAAGGCAGGAGCATTAGGATATCCACAAAAAATCAATAGTCTCAAATAAATTCAAAATCCTCAAAGACCTAGCAGAAGATGTCACATAAGAAAATAAAGGATAATAGGCCAAGGAAGGTCAACGAGACGAAATACCCCAAACGAAGCAAGAATAGAAGGCTCCAATGGAAGAAGATATGCATCCTGAACAAGTGGCTGAAGAATATCGGGAGACAGGGGATGAAGTAGAGGATATGGACATTGGAGACCTAGATATAGAAGGGATTGAGAAGGACAGAGGTAGGCAAGGGCTATGTTCCACAAGAACAAGTCACTTTGCTGAAAGAAGCTATCCTCGGGTCCTGTGCCTCAAATCAATTAGGGATAAGCCCAGGATCTCACAAGGAGACAAAATGGAAATTCGAAGAACCAGCCAAGAAGGCAGGGCATAAATCAAACAAACAGAGAGTGGCAGAAGCAGGAAGGAAGTTAGTCGAGTCGGGATAGTACCCGACAATAAAATCGGCCTTAGGCCTCTAGTTACCCAATGAAGATTTTATCATGGAGCAGTCAGGGCTTGAAAATCCCACGAAAGGTAAGAAATATGAATAAGAAGATTAAGAGACAAAACCTGGAAATAGTTTTCCTTCAGGAAACGAAATGCTCTGCCAACAGAATAGAAGAAGTTAGTAAGAAAATTTGGAAGGGGAGTGAGAGTATGGGAATCGGTGCTAGAGGATTCACAGAAGGCTTGGGAATCATATGGGATCTGGCCTAGGTATCGTTGGGAGGTTTTTAGGGTAGCATATGTCTCTTATTAGCAGACTTCAAACTAATTGGTTTCCAAATAGAAGGTATGATCATGAATGTTTATGGTCCCCATAACCCAGGGGAGAAAAAAGAGTTCCTCACGACCCTACGCTGATTCAATGCTCACAAGCCCACTGGAAACTAGATTGTGGGAGGGGACTTCAATCTCATTATGTCCTTAGATGACAAGAAAGGTGGTCGACGTAGACTGGAGGAAGAAAGTGAGGATTTCAAGGACACCATCGAGGACCTTGCACTGGTGGACATCATGCCAGGGGGAGGATGGTTTACTTGGAACAAGAAAATAGTAGGGGAAAAACACATAGCCTCCAGGTTGGATAGGTTCCTAGTCTCGGATTCAATCATAGACCTAGGAAGTGAAATTCACTCAGCTACCCTATCGGGAGCAGGATCGAACCATTGGCCCATAGAATTAATGTGGAGCATATTAGGTTCTCAGTTCAAGAAGCCATTCAGACTAGAGCAATTATGGCTGGATCACCTAGGTTTTGATGAAAAAATCAGAATATGGTGGGAGCAGTTGAGCGAAGGTGAAGGGCCAAGCATGTACAGGTTCCAACAGAAGCTGAAGGCCCTAAAAGCAAAAAGCAAAAAATGGAACTGGGAAGACTTTGGCAACATTTTTGTTGATAAAAGAACTATAGAGATACCACTTCAGGAGACCCAAGAAATAGGGATGACGGAGGGATACACCCAATATCTAAGGATAGAGGAACAAAGGCTTAGCAAAATATTGGAGGATCGGGAGAAGCAAGAGGAAGTATTCTGGAGGCAAAAGTCCAGAATTTGCTAGTTAAAAGAGGGGGAAAGAAACACAACTTTCTTCCACCGCTCTGTG
The DNA here is from genome assembly GCA_001517045.1 of Pseudotsuga menziesii. Classification (NCBI taxonomy): domain Eukaryota; kingdom Viridiplantae; phylum Streptophyta; class Pinopsida; order Pinales; family Pinaceae; genus Pseudotsuga; species Pseudotsuga menziesii. The sequence continues at coordinate 512,750 of LPNX010906852.1, read as the reverse complement.
GTACAAAACAGGATGCAAAACAAAATAAACTCCTTAAAAATAATGGGAGGTGAATGGGTGGAATCCAGGGAGGAAATAGAGACAGCCCTAAACAGTTTCTTCACAGAAATCATGTCGGATCCAAGACCAGAGAGAAGTGTTGAAATTGACCAAATCACCAGGTTTATTCCTTCTTTAGTTTTAGTTGAGCAAAATGATATTTTGATGAAGCCCATAACTCTATATGAAATGGAGGAGGCGGTGTTTCAGATGAAGGAAGGGACGACCCCGGGTCCTGGTGGTTTTGCAGTCAATTTCTTCCATGGGATCTCGTGAAAACAGAGGTTTGGATAATTGTGCAGGATTGCAGGACGTCCAAGAAATTGCTCCTAGATATCAATGCGACCTTCATTACCCTTATCCTGAAATGCGAGGGAGCAGAATCTTCGGATAAATTCAAACCCATAGTCTATGCAATGTGATCTACAAAATCACCACCAAGGTCATAGAAAACCGTCTTAAACCATTGCTTCCAGTACTCATTTCACCTGAACAATTGGGCTTTGCCAAGGGCAGACAGATCAGAAATGGAATCATCCTGGTTCATGAGCTCCTTCACTCCATATGGACACAAAAAATGTCAGGAATGATGATCAAGATAGATATTTCCAAGGCCTATGATAAATTGAACTTTTCACTTCATGAGGTGCATGCTTGCAGCCTTTGGTTTTAGGGGAGACTGGATCAATTGGATCATGCATCTAGTAACTTCAACCTTCTATTCCATTCTAATAAATGGGGTTCCATCACGCATCTTTTGGCCAACAAGGGGAATCAGGCAAGGGGACCCCTATCCCCTTTTCTGTTTATCCTAATGGTAGAAGTCTTGGGGAGGGCTTTGTCACAGGATAGGGAAAATGAGGAGCTAAGAGGAATCAAATTCCACCCTGAGGGGGAGCAGCACACTCATCAGCAATTTGTGGATGATACGATGCTCACAGGATATCCCTTGGTTCAGGAAGCTTGACGTTTCAAGACTTTTCTTGTAGAGTTTGGCCTAACATTAGGCCTGGATATTAATGCCCATAAATACTAGGTCTATTTCTTCAATACCCCATGGGTCACCCGAATAAACATTTGCAAGATCCTGGGCTTCCAGGAGAGCTCCCTCCCATCCAAATACCTAGGCACACCTTTTTTTACGGGCCTGGAAAACAAAGGTTCGTGGAGAGAACTTTTAGACAAAATGAAAAACCACCTGACCAATTGGACACTTAAACCCTTGAATTTCGCAAGCAGATTGGTACTGGTAAAATCGGTATTACAGGCAATGCCTTCCTACCTCATGTCTACATTAGCAGCCCCAAAGTTGATTCTTAAGGAAATCCCATGAAATCAAAGGGATTTTCTTTGGAGTGGTAACAGTAACAAAAGGAAATGGCCCCTAGTCAGCTGGGAAATGATTCGCACTCCAAAATCCCAGGAAGGCCTGGGCCTGCGAAACCCAGAGAAAGCAAGTATAGTCAGTGGAGAAAAACTCTGGTGTAGATGGGTCACGTAGGACAAAGAACCCTAGGACAAAATCTGGCACTCTAAATACACAGAGGATTGGGAAAAAAAGGATCTGATATGATTCTCTGAAGGAAAACCCAGCTCGCATATCTAGTGCACAGCCTAGCAAGGGAGAGGCCTCGTCCAAGATCATATCTTTTGGGAAGTAAGGAACGGCAGAACGACCAGGATATGTGAAGAATCTTGGCAACAACTACCACCCCTGGGGTAGGAGGATGAGTTCCAGCAGATAAAATAAGTGTGATGCAACAAAGGCATGAACCAAGTAAGGGACTTTTGGAAACCACAGAATGGCGACTATAACTTCAGGCCCTGGTTGGACAAGGAATGGTGGGAAAGCATGGAACCTATAGTCGAGATAGATAGACTCTTGGAAGACTTGGATAAATGGAGGATTAGAACTCACACAAAGGAGGACAAACTCCGATGGGGATATAACACAGCTAGGTCCTTCACAATTAAGGAATCCTACAACATCTTGATTAATGCCACAGAACTACCAATAGAAAAGAAATGGGGAAATATCTGGAAGAAAAAACACTTGCCTGAAATGGCTTACTTCAGTTGGCTGGTAACGAAAAACAAAATTTTAACCAACGAAAATCTCATAAAAAGAGGCATGATGGGCCCTTATCGGTGTTGCTTATGCAAAGACGACGAAGAGATGACCAACGACCTTCTGGATTCCTACGCATTCACCTCCTCAATCTAGGACAGGGGAGCATAAATATTTAGAAAATTGGACAAGATACGATAATTCTAGGATAGAACAATTAGTGAATGGTCTCAAAACCCCTTCTCAAACAACATCTTGAACCACGTCTAGGACTTATTCCCCCACCTGCTCATATGGGAATTCTAGAGGGAACAGAATCTGAGAACGTTCCAAGGGAAAAAGAACCTGAACGAAAATTTCTGGGAGGAAATTCTGAAAAAATTCAGGGAAACCATAAAGGAATGAAACATGGAATGACACGGAATGATCGAAAAATCTTATCCTTCCAAACTGGGGCCTCTCTCGCACAAATCAACCTACAGCCATGACCACTAGGAGAACCAAGGAAATCATGAGTGCGAACATATGGATGCCTCCACCAGAGGGGGTTTACAAACTAAATTTTGATGGGGCTTAAAAAGGTAACCCAGGGCCGGAAGGCTATGGGTTCATCATCAGATATTGCAGAGGAAGTTTGGTGGGATTCGGCTCGGGATACATAGGCTAGGACACAAACAATGTAGCATAAATAGAGGGCCTCCTCCAGGGCATTTCCATGCTAAAAGAATAGGGATGGTTCCCCAGTATCATAGAAGGGGAATCTAAAGTGGTAATCCAGATGGCAATTAAACTCCAGAATGGCTCACAGAGCCTCAAGGTAGCTCGGCCTTGGCACCTTCAAGCACAGGTGGAAGCCACCCGAGAAATCCTCCAGGACGGAATGGTCACGAACTTGACCCATGTCCATAGGCAAGGGAACAAGGTAGCGAATTTGTTGACATGATGGAGTACAGAGAATCGCCAAGGTATCAAAGCAAAATGTTGGAGGGAGGTGGCAGATGTGAAGGTATGAGCCAGGTGTGTAGATATCATGGCTCAAGACATGCAGGGAAATCAAGCCCGTGAACTTTCAGCCTAAAAGGTGGGCCCAAAACTCTCGGGAAGGCATGTGGATGTGACAGAAGTCTAAGGGTGCCCATTTGATGAGCGTAGGTGATTTAATGGCGCATTTTGCCAACTCCAATTCATATTCATTTCTCCAGTGTGGGAGAATGAATGCATAGGGTGGGAAAGAGCGAACCCTTCTCTGGATTGATTACCATCGTACCACATCTGGTACCTGGGCCATCATGAAACACAGAAGAGGGGTGATGTCAGGTGATGGGAAATTGCTATCTAGGGACCTGAAGAGTTGGAAGTTTTCCCATGTTGAGCTTGTGAGGATTGTTGTTTCCATTGCTACTGTGATAAGAAATGACTCGAATAATAGGGCGATGAATTATCTGAGGGACCGAGGAAATATGGATGCGAGTAACCGTAAGGAGAAAGGAAAGCGTGCATTAGGGGGAATGGGATAAGCGAACCAAGCCCAAACAAAGGCCCTGTGGGAATCTCAGAGTTAAAAATTAACCCTCCCCTGGGAAATTTATCAGAAGGTGAATGAGGCCAAGCAAAACCTGTGGGCGGTGTTGGACAGCGAGACTTTGCGGGAGGAATACCGGAAAGTAGAGGACTAGATCTTGTACCTAGGACACACACTGGGTCGAACGAGTCAATATGAGAAGATAATAGCTCTCTTCTGGGTCATGAAGAACCTACTGGGTCAAGCGGCATGGGAGAAGGAAGTACCATGGGAGAAATAAGCGAAAGAAATCAAGCTGGGGCAGCTGGAACAATGGAGGGCTGACATCGATTCCAACCTCTCAAACTTGAACTAAAAGGTGGACCTGCTCCTGAAGCGCTTCGGCATCTTGACCCCTCCTGGACCTCCGGGGAACTAGGGCGACCATCTAGTGGCTGATAATCTTCAAGAAACAGAGAGAAGGCGTCCCCCTTACAGGCTACAATAGACCCATAGTGACTCGCCCCATGTCATTGGATATCCTCAGTCTGTTGGTCTTCTCAATATCAGAGTCTACGATAGTTTACATAGTAATTAGTTCTGTAATTTGTGTTTGGGCATGTAGTCAGACCAGTTGGTCATTTGTCTTTTATCTGTTTAAAGGAATTAGTAGGATGTCTGTAACAAGGATTGAGTGCAGACAAATGAAGCAACCCATAAAGAACGTCGTGGATTGAAGGAAAGATATAGATATAAAAATTTCATACATTTGAAGATGTTGATTTGTAAAAAAAAATCCAAAAGGGAAATATGTTAAAAATGAAAACTCAGTCAATTATAGATGAGTTTGATAACACAAGTTCAATTATATCTAAGATCAAAATAGATAAGTATTTGTAGGACCACATTATTCGTTTAGTTCATAGTTAAGTATTTGGCCTTTTTAGACCAACAAGAGTTGAGTGCAAACAAATGCGAGAACTCAAAAATGACATTATGAACTAAATGAAAGATGTTGATCTCAAAAGTTCAAACTTTTGAAAATGTAGATGTGTCAAACAAAAAATCCAAAAGAGAAAGTTATTGAAAATGAAAACTTGGCTAATTATAAATGATTTTGACCATACAACTCCATATTGTATCTTTCAGGTCAAAACAACTAAAAAATATCGTTAAAATATCTAACCCCCAAAAGTAAAATTCTAACTAAATAGAGAAGAAACAAGTAAGACCCCCAAAAACAAGAGTGATGTAACATCTAAATTGAATGAACCTCCAATCGAAGTTAGGAACTAGACTTTATGATAGTGCATTTTGGGATGTTGCACAAATATTAGCTATGGATGTTGTACAAATATTAACTATTAGGGTTAGTACATGTTGACACTCTAAATTTGAGTAAACCTACAAGGAGATAAGTTTAAAATGCGAGAGAAAAAAAATAGTTTTTTTTCCTTTTCTTAAAATATTCACAACTCTTATTTTATTATTGTCCTTTGGAGGTCCATTTTAGACCTCAAAATTCCTCTAGTGAGGGCATGATGTTGGAATTTAATTAATTCGAGATTCTGGAGATTGGTGTTTCTTTAGTGGTTAAGGTGATTTGTGATAGCATATTGTTTTGAGTCATCACAATCCAAAACATGAGCACTCCCACTCAAATGGTGGTTACTAGTGAGGATATGTTTATAGGGACAAATATATAATTTTGTTAGAAGTTAGATGTTAGAAGTTATTCAATCTGGTAAGTTGGTGTTCCTTAGTTCGTTAAGTTTATTTGCAATAGCGAAGCATTTCAAGTCATTACTATCCAACACATAACCACCATCCCACAAAAATGGCGATCACTAGTGAGGAAGTGTTTAAAGGGACATATATACAACTTTGTTGGAAATCCTCATAAGAAACTATCAGAGACGTTGTTTAAGGTCATGTGCGTGGTCATGGAGGAAATTTTATTCATGGTGCTCCTTTATGTACTTGAGAGTGTTCTTGAATATATGGACCCCAATGGTAGGGATAGGGTACATTGATCCAAAATTTCATAGAACTATGTGATGGGAAAGGTTTAGGGAAAAAAATGGCACTAGGACATAACAAGAGAGAGTCAATGTAAAAATGTCAATAGTGTTGGATACCTAATCCTACGATATTGAGGATATTAATAATAATAATAATAATAATCTATTTTTAAGGTCACCGCCAAGCGAGACACCAAATTGGTGTATGAGACCCCCTTGTTGGTGTAAATAGTTAATTTCAATTCCTAGAAAGAAAAATGAAGAGTCCCATACACTTGGTAGTTGAAGCCTAAAGGTCACGTATCCTAATGTGTAAATAAGACATTCTCCTTTAATGGAAAATCATTCGGCTTGGAGTTAACCAAGGAAGAACAATATCTCAAATGAATTTTATTGGCCTCTACATGATATTGAATCACATGGTACTTTGTGTTGATGTGCTTAGTTCAATCATGGAATCTGGGATTCTTTGCCAACTTGATTGCAGAAGTATTGTCAATTAGTAGAGGAGTGTAATTCACTTGTTTCTCCTACAAGAATTCAAGTATTTTCCTGAGCCCCACAATCTCCTTTGTCTCTTATGTAGAAGCCACATGTTCTACCTCTATTGTGGAATATGTTGGAATAAATTGTTTGCATGATCTCCAAGAGATAATTGTTGATCAAAGACTTGTGAGGTAGCTTAAAGTGGACACTCCATTCTCTATGTTGCCATAAAAGTTTGAATTAGAATATCCAATCAATTTGAAGTCATCTACCATAGAGTATTTGAGTTCAAAGTATTGAGCCCTCTTCAAGTATTTCGAACTATTTTTGCAGCAAACAAAAGTCCTTCACAAGGTTTTTGCATGAACCTAGAAAGGATCCAAACAACAAATGAAATATATGGTCTAGTGGTGGTAAGGTAGATAATACTCCCAACAATTTTTCTATACTTGGCTGCATCCCCAAATTCATTCTCTTCTTTTGATATGAAGTTTAGGTTTTGTTCCATTGGAGTAGAGAGAGGGTTAAACTCTATCATGCCAAACTTGTTCAACAATTCTCCAATGTACTTCTTATAGGAGATGAATATGTAATTTGGATTTCCCAAGTAGTAGTGAAGATATACCAAATCTATCATCTCAAATACTTTCTTCAATTCTTTCTCTATGGATGGAATATAGCTTTCATTGTTTCATGTCATCAACGTATCATCAAGATATACAAAATATATTCCAAATTTCCTTACAATAGTGTTGCATCATCAAGATTAAACTGTTTGAAATATAATTTCAAGAGATTCTCAATTATCTTTTCATACCATGCACTAGGTGCTTGTTTCAAACCACACAATGACTTGAAGAGTTTGCATAGCCTTTGTTCTTATCCTTTCATCACAAATCCTTATGGATAAGACATAAAGACATTCTCTTTCAAGTATCCATTCAAGAAAGCAATCTCCACACCCATTTGATTGATCCGGATTTATGCAGGAACGCAACAGAATACAAAATAACCATAGAAACAAATATGCAGCAGAAATAACACTTCATTTTATTAATCAATAACTGAAACTGGTTTACATACAAAATGGAAATAAACTAGCTAGAGTGCTGGTAGCTTATCTCTGAGAAGAGATGTGGCGGCTACATGCCTCTGAACACTGTGTTACAATGACGCTCAAAGGCCTATATATTATTGAGAAACAATGGAAACCCTACACATCCAAAAACCTATCCCTAGGAGGTGAAACACCTTAATGTGGGCCCCGTTGGGTAACTTGGTACATCAATTTCCCGGGGTCGTAAATTTAGCATACTACCTCCGTTTGACGCGCATGATACATCGTTAGAAAGATCTATTTAAGGACTACATCCATAAATGGAAAAAATTAAGCCCAAAATAGACTCATATTTGTCGAACCATTCGATGCCGAAAAAACGTCAATTAGAGCCTCAAAACGGCTCCAGAAGTTTAGGACCTGAAAACTGCCAAAAATAGTAAATTCTTCTACAGTTAAGGAAACTAGAAAACTAAAAGAAATAATGGTGGGGGTCCAAGAGGAATAGGTGGGTGGCCACCAATATCCTCCTGGATCATTCCTCCCCCCTTAGGAAGCAATGGTCCCCATTGCGTTGAGTTCCTCCATGAGATGAGGAAACTTCTGTTGAACTTGGTCCTTGGTGAAGAAGTTGGCCTGCTTTGACAACTCGATATAGCTGGATCTTCTACTGGCGGGTGTTCTTGACCTGTGTGTCCATAATCCGATCAGTTGTGGCTTGTTCCATGCAGTCGGGGTTTAACTCTGTTGGTGTGAGTTGTTCTTCCACGTCTGAAGTGTCCAGTAGAGGTGGAAAGTAGGGCCGAAGGCGGTCCACATTGAACACTGGGTACAAACCAAGGAATGGTGGAATACTGAGCTCAAAGGCATTGTCCCCGACATCCTTGGTGATGGTGTATGGCCCATATAGGAGCGGGCAAAGCTTGCAGTGGGTTCCAGCGAGGTGCTCCTTCTGCAGATGTAGCCACACTTTGTCTCCCACCTGGAAGTAGTGTTGCACCCGATGTTGATTATGTCGCTACTTGTACTTAGCATTGGATCTGTCCAATATGTCATGAACTTGTTGGCGAATGTACTGAATGCACTCAATGAAGCTGTTTTCCTTGGAAACTTCATCCTGGATATGAGTTGAATTGGCTTGAGTAGCTACAAATGGCATGGCTACGTCAATGGAACATAGTGGCCGGAAACCCAAGCCCACCTGAAAGGGGCTATGGTTGGTTGAGTTGTGGAGGGACCGGTTATAGCTGTGTTGTACATAGGGGAGGCTCTCATCCCATGTGCGTGGATGCTTTGAGTTGTACATGCGCAAAATGTGTATGATCATCCTATTGATGACCTCTGTCTGGCCATCAGTCTGGGGATGGAAAGTTGTGGACTTTATGAGCTTGGTGTCTAGCATTGACCATAGGCTAGACCAGAATGTACTAAGGAACCTGCTATCCCAGTTTGAGATTATAGACTATGGGATCCCAAAGTGTACCCACACTCGTTCAAAGAAGAGTTTAGCAGTGGCTTCTGTTGTGATATTCTTCTTGCAGGCCACCATTATGGCCATCTTTGAGAATATGTCAACGACCACAAACACACAGTCGTTGCTCTACTTAGTAGAAGGAAGGCCTGACATGTAATCCATGGAGGTGGATTCCCAAGGTAGACTAGGGGTAGGCAATGGAGTATAGAGGCCTTTCTTCTTGATGCATGGTTTGGAAATGGCGCAAGCATTGCAGGATCGGATGTACTTCACAACTTCCTCTCGAAGGTTCGGCCAATAGAAATACTTTTGCAGTGCTGCCACTATTTTCTCGACCCCGAAATGTCCAGTGACCCGACTGTAGTGCGCTTCCCAAATCATCTTGGCACGCTCGCTTGAACGAACACAAAGGTGTTGCATGTGGCATAGTAGTACATCCTGGAGGTGAAATTTTGGAACTGGGTTTCCCTCCAGGAGTGTCTAGTATGTGGGGCTGAATTCTGGCTTGCTCCTATAGAGAAGCGGCCAATCAAAAGTCTCGTACCCACAAGAGTTGAGCACAGTTGTTATCGCCATGATAGGTGGTCGACTAAGGCAGTCTGCAACATTATTGGTGCTTCCCTTCTTGTACTTGATGTTCAAATTAAACTTTTGTAGATATGTGGACCACTTCTGATGGAGATCATTCTGTAACTTCCCTTGTGTCTGCATGAATTGCAGGGGTCGGTGGTCTATGTGGATGATCGTTTCCTTCCCCAAAATGTAATGCTTCCATTGTCAGCAAGCCTGTACAATGGAATACATTTATTTGTCATAAGTGGGATATTTGATGACTGTGTCAGACAATGTCTCACTGTGATATGCCACTGGATGCCCTTGTTGAGTAAGGACTGCCCCAATAGCATAGTCAGAAGCATATGTCTCGATCTCAAATGGTTGTTGCAAGTCTGGTAATGTGAGCACTGGGGCACAGCAGAGGCGATGTTTCAATTCTGCAAACGCCTTCTGCTGAGTTTTCGACCAAAAGAATTTTGCTTTTGCTCCTCCCTTGGTGACTTGACTCAAGGGCCAAGTGATATGAGAGAATCCCAACATGAACCTGTGGTAGAAATTAGCAAGGCCTAGAAAGCTGTGAAGCTCTGTTAGAGTAGTTGGGGCTGGCCAATCCCAAATGACTTGGATCTTGGTTGGATCCACATGTACCCCACACTCATCAATAATGTATCCTAGATACTGAACCTGGGTCATGCCAAAAGTGCACTTGTCCAAATTGGCACACAACTTGTGTTGCTACAATGTTTGGAGGACCTGTCGAATGTGGTGGATGTGCTCTTCCCAAGTCTAGCTGAAGATCAGGATGTCATCCAAGTACACTACTACAAATGAGTTGGTGAATGGCCGCAAGATGTCATCCATCAGTCTCATGAAGGTTGCAGGAGCATTCATCAACCCGAAAGGCATGACCAACCATTCGAAAAGGCCCTCCTTGGCTTTGAAGGCAGTCTTCCATACATCGGTCGGTTCAATCGGTACCTGGTGATACCCGGACTTTAAGTCGATCTTGCTAAAATATTTCTCCCCTTTAAGCTGGTCCAGGAGGTCATCGATCCATGGGATCAGGTACCTATTCCGGACAGTGATCTTGATCAGCGCTCGATAGTCAATACAGAGTCTCCAAGTCCCATCCCTCTTCTGTACCAACACGATCGGGCTCCCACAGGGCGATGAACTTGGCCGGATGTGACCCTTCTGTAGCAACTCTTGAATTTGCCTCTTGATTTCATCATTCTCTAGAACAGAGCGTCGATAGATCGATCCATTGGGCAGTGGCACACCTGGGGTTAGTTCTATGGGGTGCTTGACCTGACAGTGGAGAGGCACCTCGGTGGGTGACGTGAATATGTCTCGATACTCCTCCACAACCTTGTCCATTTGTTGTTGTCGTGTGGAGGGGCCCTGTCTGGAGGTTGTGGCCATGATCTTCTTCTTGCCCTGAGGGCGGATCATCAAGAAAACAAACTTCCTGATTTTGGAAATGAGCTTACTACATTGTTTTGCATAACCAAAGAGATAGCGGCAGGGGTTGGTACCTCTGGTATTCTGTACAAATTATTTCCCAACGTAATAATAACAGTGCGAGGCCGGGACTCATACACAGCATGTCACTTACATAAGTATGGTTGACCTAATAATACATCACAAACATCAAAAGGAGCAATATCACATAATACCTCATCGGTGAAGGGCTTGATGTTGTAGGGAAGGCGGCACTACTGGCTGACGTGGAGATCTCGTCCTTGGTGAAGCCACCCGATGGTGTACGGTTGCGGGGGTGTTGTGGTCGGCAAACCCAACCGCTTCATGACCTCTGCTAAAATCAAGTTCTTTTGGCTCCCACTGTCGACAATTAACTGTAGCAGGGAACCCTTTACCCACATGCGGGAGTGGAAAAGACGCCCCTCCTCCTCTAAATCTTGTGGTTCTTCCTTTTGGATATTCGTGGTGGAAATAGTGGAATTGGGCTCTGCATCGATAATCTTCTTCCCTCTGTCATTCCCCTTCTCGAGTTCTGATTCAGTGTCGCAGTATGCATCTGATTCAGAAGCCTTTATCTCGGCCACCAGTGACTGCTTAGCTCGACACTCACTTGTGTTGTGAGTGGGGCTCTTATGGAACTCGCACCACTTTCCCACTTCCTTCTTCGGCTCTGCAATGTTTCTCTTTGCTTGCAGCTTTGGCAAGTTTTCTTGAGTCACCATGCCTTGGCTATGTCCTTGGTTCTGCGGTTTGGGGGCACCTTTCCCTTGATTCTGATTCGCAGATCCAAAGTCTCGCTTTTTCTGTTTGAATTTTTGCTCAATTTTGACAGCATACCAATTTTTGCTCAATTTTGGCAACATACCGATATGTCGTACCAATTCTAAAGATGATATGCCTTGGTGGTGTTTGAGTAGCCCGAGAATATGCACTTTCTACTCCTTGTACTCAACTTATTTCTTTGTTCCTTTGTAATTAAGTCATAACAGGTGGAAAACCAAAGACCCTGAGATGCCTCACCAGAGGAATGCAACCATACCACATTTCATATGGAGTCTTATTTCTAAGAGAATGAGTTGGACTTCTATTTCTCAAATAAATTGCACATAAAACTACATCACCCCAAAAACTCAATTTCACATTCTTGAAAAATAGCATGGAGAGTACCATATTCAAGAGTGTCGTGTTCATTATTTTGGTTACACCATTCTACTAAGGATTATATGGGGTTGTAGTTTGATACTTAATGCCATGTTCTTAAGATAACTTTTGAATTATTTAAAAGTATATTTTCTTTCATTATCAAAACAAAGGGAGCATATATGGGATTGTGCTTCATTTTCAATCCATAAATGAAACTTTTTAAAAGTTTCAAAAGCTTGTGATTTCTCTTTCAACAAATACGCCCAATACATCATGGTGTAATCATTAATATATTTCTATTACCATTAACAAAACCAATATGTATGGAGCCACACAAGTTAGAGTGTATCAACTCTAATTTTCTATGTGCTCTAAAATTTGACTCATGAAAGGGTCTCTTACTATTTTTGCCAAGGATATAAGAATCACATTGTTTTGAGTTCTTCATAATTGTGGGGAATCCAAAAATGACATTTTTTTCAACATTATGATATTGCTTTAATTAATGTGTCCATATCTAGCATGCCATAGGAGACTATATGACAATGTAACTTATTCATGCTAAGATAGGCAAGCAAAATTATGAACTCTTGTAGATGTTCCTTTCAGCTTCAACAATTTCTCATTTTCATACCTAGTCATGATGACTTAATTGTCAAAGGATATCCTTATCTCAACTATCCCATTGAACATAAGGATAGAATGACCTTTTTGTTGAATGTGAACAAGAGTTATCAAGTTTACCTACAACTCTAGAAGATAGAGAACAACGTAGTTTGATCGTGTTGTTACCAATTCCCTTTGGTTTGAAGCTAGACTTATCTACAAAATATACTACACCATCTACATTGTCATTCAATTCATCGAAGAAATCCTTTCCATGTGGTAGGTTGCACTTGTGTCAAGCAACCAAGTATCTCTCCAAGATGTAAATGAAGTATTGAATGAAGCTTCATTTATACCAATATTATACTATGAAACAATAAAATGAGTCGATCCAGGAGGTTTACCCACATCAACAACTTTTTATTTTTCTTGTTTCTTCATGTCATGCTTCTCTTTGATATTATCCCATGTGATCTAGAATGTCTTTGCTTCATGGGATACTGTCTTTCCACATCGAACAAAATGAATATTCCTTCTCATATTCTTAAATAAAAATACTTCATAGAATTGATTGAAAACTTCCAAAGTTATTTCAAGATCTCTATAAACAATAACAAACTATGCAAAAATTGATCTCTGCTTGTTAGGATATGAAGTCAATATCCAGATCTCCAATATCCTTCCTGTACATATCTTGACTAAGGTCACATGTTTCTCATATGCATCGAGCACATGGGAGGTTAGAGGGGGGTCGTCAGACTCCCATCTAGGGCTTCAAGGGTGAAGCCCAGGAGGTGAAAATTTCTAGACCCTTCTAGTATATTTCAATTGCTTTTGGAACTCTCATATTTATTGTATAAAAGAGTAGTTACCCCCGACATTGTAATATAAGAGAGATAAAAGAAAGCACTGTAAGTTTTTTTCCAAGGAATAATAAAATATCGAAGCTACAATTTCCCTATGGTTTTACCTATGTACAACAAGGTTTCCATGTAAATCTTGTGTTCTATTTTTATTGTTGTTTACTTCTAGTTTTCTATATATTTTACTAACATTCGATATCAAAGCTTGAAGTCTCGTAGGAATAGGGTTTACTGCGACTGGGAGATACAATAATGGTATGAGGTTTAACCAAGTTCGAGATTGAGAAGTTTGAAAATTAGAATTTATCCCTACTGAAGATGAAGGTGGAGTATTTATTGGTTCAAAAATACCAATCCCTATCGTTGAAAGGGGTTGCAAAAAAACTGAGTGGTATGATAGATGAGGATTGTATAAATCTTGGAAGAAAGATGGTTTCTGCAATTTTCCTAATTTTCCTAACAGACTCTGTCTTGTTCAATGTTGCTGAAGAAAATACCACATATGTATTTTGGGAGAAACTTGGGATGTTGTATGAGACTAAATCAACAACAAATTAGGTTTTCCTAAAGTAATAAATTTTTCATCTAAGGATGAAGGAGGGTTCAATTATAGCGGGCCATCTATACAAGTTGAATACCCTAATCAACAAACTACTCTCAGTTGGTGTAAAAGTGGAGGATGAGGACAAGACGATCATTTTACTATGTTATCTTTCAAATGCAGGGATAATATGGTGGCTACCATCACCAACTCATCATCAATAAATCTGAAATTTGTTGATGTAGTAACTACTTTATTGGGAGAAGAGTTGAGGCAAAAGTAGTCTTTGGATCCCTCTACTAGTGAAGCCCTATCTATGAGAGAGTGATCTAGCGAAAGGGGTCAATAATCGTAGATCACAATCTAGATCCAAGTCCAGAGGATGCAAGAAAGGGAGGTCCTAGAACTATTAGAAACCAAGGCAATTGAGGAAGGACTATTGGTATCTGAAGAAGGAAAAGAAGAATGAAAATCTAGATCAACCATCAGCTGAAGCTAGTATGGTAGATTCAAAAGTGATGGAAACGTGTGATGCTTTCTGTATCATTAACAACAAATATATATTATGTGCTTGGGTTTTGGACTCAAGTGCATCTTTTCACATGTCTCCACATAAAGAATAATTTGTTAAATACCAATCTTTTAGTGGTGGAATGGTCTACTTGGGCGATTATCATCCTTTAGAAATTGTGGGAAGAGAGGATATTAAGATCAAGCTGGACAATGGGGGAGAAAAGAATTTATGTGATGTATGACATGTACCATCTACATAATAATTTTCTCTCAATCAAGATGAAAGATAAGTTGGGGTATTCTACTGCCTTTGGTGGCAATTGATGCAAAATTACCAAAGGAGCCCGTGTGGTAGCAAGAGGAGAATTTTATGGGACCATGTATCACTTAGGAAATGATACAATGAAAAATCATGTAGGAAAAACAGACTTGGAGAATTTTATGGATGCATCTCTGATGTGGCATCAATGAATTAGACATATGAGTGACAAAGGTTTGAAAGTTATGCATGATTGAGGTATGCTTTCTAGGATTAAGTCTTGTGATTTAGATTTGTGTGAACATTGCATTTTTGGTAAACATAAGAGTGTTCGGTTACTACAAGATTTGGTAAAAGTTATGATCTTTTGCAACTTATTCATTCTAATATATTTGGACCAGTCCCCACTCTATCCATAAATGGTGCTAGATATTTTCTAACTTTTATAAATGATTATTCTATAAGAGTGTGGGTGTATTTTTAAAAAAATAAGGCAGAATCCTTTGAGAAATTTAAAGAGTTCAAAGCACGAGTAGAGAAAAGTTTGGGAAATTCTATTTTATGTCTCGAATCTGATAATGGGGGAGAATATTGCTCCAAGGATTTTGATAAATTTTGTATGTGTGAAGAAATTAAGCACCAGAAGATTGATGCATGTAAACCACAAAAAATGGTGTCGCTGAGAAAATGAATCGCATAAGCATGGAATGTGCAAGAAGCATGCTTAGTGCATCTAGGTTGGATAATGGATTCTGGTAGAGTTTGTTAATACATTTGTGTGTTTGATTAACAGATTACCTACAACTACATTGGATGGAAATATTTCAGAGAGGGTTTGGTGTGGTAAGACAATTAATTATTTTCATTTCCGTATTTTTTATTATGATGCATTTTCCCATGTGCCTAATGAAATAGGTCTAAGCTTGATCTAAATTCAAGGAAATGTGTTTTTATCGATTATGATATTAGAATAAAGGGGTATAGATTGTGGGATCCTAGTGACCATGAGATAATTTTTAGCCGAGATGTTATTTTTGATGAAAAATACATGCAAAGGATGGAGGTACAACAAACACTTGGGATTGTACAAGTTAAAGTAGAAATGAGTGAAGATGGAAACGGAGCTTTTGATCAGAATAAAGAACAACAATAGCTCAACAACCACAACTCGTAATATCTACATGTCCCGAGATATGTCCAAAAATGTATTCTCCTGATTTTCGGTCTCCTTTTGCTTTGTTAACTGATGATGGTAAACCTAGCTCAATTTAGGAAGCTATAGAATCCAAGAATGTAGATGAATGGAAGAAATCCATGGATGAAGAAATAAGCGTATTACATAAGTATGAAACATGGGAACTTGTGGATCTCCCACCAAGAAGAAAATTTGTTGGAAATAAGTGGGTGTAAAAAAGGTAAAGAAAAGCAATTATTGGTTGTTGGAACATTATAAATCTCACTTCATAGAAAAAGGCTATTTGCACAAGTCAGGCATAGATTTCAATGAAATTTTCACTTCAATTGTAAATCTTACTATTGTGAGGGTTTTACTTACACTCATAGCAGGATAGGATTTAGATTTGGAGCAAATAACTGTAAAAAATGCTTTCTGCATGGTGAACTTGATGAATAAATTTATAGGGATAAACCTCAGAGCTATAAAGAAAGAGGCAAAGAACATTTAGTTTGTAGAATCAAAAAATCTCTATACTGATTGAAACAAGCACCAAGGATCTGGTATAGAAATTTTGACACCTTCATGAATAGCCAAGGTTTTAATAGAAGTGAAGATGACCATTGTGCATATTATAAGAGGTTTCATGATGGAAATTTTATTATATTATTGTTGTATGTTGATTATATGTTTGTTGCAATCCTCGACATGAAGAAAATTGTTGAGATAAAGGATGAGTTGGATAAGATATTTGAAGTGGAGGATTTCGGAGCAACAAATCAAATTCTAGGGATGAAGATACACATGGACTGAATAGGTAGGAAGATATGGTTAAGTCAAAATTCATATGCATAAAATATTTTGCAATGCCTCAATATGTAGAATACAAATCCAATTAGTACCCACTTCCTACACACTTCAAGTTGTCTTATGAATAGTGTCCTAGCACATAATCAGAGAAGACAAGGATGTCTCATGTACCATATTCATCAGCAGTAGGGATCCTCATGTTCACCATGGTGAGCACTAAACCAAATATTGCTCAAGCGGTGGGATTTGTTAGACAGTTCATAACGAATCCTAGTAAGGAGCATTGGAATGTTGTGAAGTGGATACTTAGATATTTAAGGGGCACTTCACAAGCTATTATTTTCTATAGATTGATGTTTTCATTATAATTATATAGAGAGAGAGCCCAGATTGAGGAATTTATTAGTTCACACCTCTGACCAACCTTGCTAGAATTCCTTCTTGTGCTACTATTTTATAATACAATTTTAATTTTTTTTAAGATAAGAGAGGTAACCTTTTATTATTTATAAGAAAAAAATCAGAGTACAATCACTATAGGCATTACAAACTTCATTTTAGTTTCGGGAGAGAGCAAGCTATAAAACTTAACTTGAAATATAAGGATACTAATAATAGTCTTACAATGATTTTTAAAAAAACTGAGATATTGCTTATCAATACAACTTATAAAATTGTAATTGATTAAACCTATGCTTGGGTTTGGGGTAATTTTTAGGGGCGAAATTTTGTCAATTGGTTATTTTTTAGGTTTTTTTCAAAAAATAAATTCGCTTTTTAGTGTCTAATATCGCCTATATTTACATAAAATATGTTTTTTTTTATCATAATATTCACCAAAATTTACACATTTCAATGTTAATTGTATGTTTCATATTTAATATTCGCCTACCTATCTATGAACATGTTTTTTTCAATCCAAAACAATCGCCTAGAATACTATACTTAAGTATAATATTAGAATCCTTAAAAAATACCTTGCTTAGGTTCCTAGCTAAATATACGACAAAGAGGTCAAGGCTTGCAAAATGGCAAAAAAAACATGGGAAGTCCACTACACACAGCATCAACACACTGTCTGCATTGGGTCATCAATGATAATAAGGGTGTCTTTCATGTCGTCGACCGACGAAGGTCCTCGCTGCTTCTGAACTTCTATATCCTTCCCTGTGAAGTCGAACTAGCCTTTCATAATTGTAAACAACCTTCACTAGTCCTTTAGGTCCCCAATATTTCGCTTGATGGCCTATATGGCCTCATTTTTTACCCCAAGAGTATATGCATCAACATCTTCATAACCCAATGAATAACCATTAATTTCTCATAGAGCATTGTTGTGAGGGAAATCTACCTTATGACTTGGGGTAATAGGGTCACCAACATACTGTGAATATGACTTGCATACATCTAGGGTTAGAAACATATAAAAGAGAATAAGAGATAATGGAGCATGCACCTTATTCTGGATGGTTGATCCAAGCTTTAACTCTCCTCCTCAAATTCTCCTTAGCCTTCTAATCTTCAACATGTGCAACAAAGGGCTACCTTCTTCAAAGTATCTTCTATTTGTTATATAAAAGAGACATGAAAGTTAATGATTGCATCTAATAAGATAACAAAATAAATCATACTCATAACAATAAAATCATAAATCAAGACAGTGATGGAAGGAAAACACTCTTTATTTATGAAGTTCAAGAAACATTACAAAACCGTTGTCTAAGACAAGCTCCTCTGCACACCAAGACCTCAGTCCTCCTTGCTTCTCTCTCCAATAGATTCCTCCAGCATAACCTTGCTCTCAAACTTGCCTCCCATATCCTCTACCCCTGCCCTCTCTTTACAGCACTTTCTTTAATGCCTCGAAAGATTGTTGCATGACTTCATCCCATAGGAATGGGGTGTCTTGCTTGAGGAAGCACATGAAACCCTTAGTTATCTTGGCATAATTCACAATAAACCGTCTGAGAAAGTTGGATTTTCCTTGTAGACTCTAGAGCTGTCTAATGGTTCAAGGAGGCAGATTGATAATCTCCTTAACTTTCAATGGATCGACCCCAGTACCCTTGTAAGATACTATGAAGCCTAGAATTCGTCCTGATTCGACACCGAAGATGCACTTATAGGGATTTAAGCGAATCTTATAGTGCATGCATCTTTCAAAAACTAAACGAAGATGATCTGGATGATCCTTCATCTTTTGATAATGAGTTGGAAGATCAACTAGGTAGGGCTCGACAATATGCTTGATATCATGAAAAGCAAAATTCATAGCTCGTTGAAAGATTGCCCTGGCATTCTTTAAGCCAAAAGGCATTTTCTTGTACGTGAGCGTACCCTAGGGGCAGATAAAGGTAGTTTTATGCTAGTCCTTGGGTTTTATTTGGATCTGGTTATATCCCGAGAAGCCATCCCTAAATGAAAAAACTTCACTAGCTGCAAATGCATCAATAATCTGATCTAAGAACGGTGTGGGGTAGTTGTACTTGGGGCATGCCTTGTTCAAATCCCTGAAGTTGGTACAAATGTGTATGGTCCCTTATTTCTTATCAACCATAACGGGGTTGGGTACCCATTCCGTGAGATAGATAGGGTATATGAAACCGACCTTCAATGGTTTTTCCACTTCAGCCTTGACGGTTGTCGCTTTTCACGAATTCACAGATCGAAGATTTTGTCAAACGGGTTTAACATTAGGGTAAGTTCTAATATCACGATCTACAATGGATGTGGTGATTCCTGACCTCTCCTCATATGACCAGGCAATTTCTTGTGGTGAAATTTTTTCCCGAATATGAACATTCTCCATGAAATCAGGTTTGGTGGAGATATTGATCAGTATAGTAGCAAAAATGTTTTCCATATTCCCCTCGGCGAACACTCCTTCCTTAGGAAAATGGTTAATAGGTTGATCAATACCTTGAGTTATTCTCACGTGAAACTCAGAGTTTTCAATCATGCTTAGGTCATGGGGACTTCACTTAGTGAACATGTCACATAGCACGTGCGATCATGGGATATTAAAGAATACCCTTAATTTCCAGAGATATTGACCCAAACACTTTTTGTTGAAACCCCCTCCCAATACTTAAAACCTCCTCCCCACCCATTTTTATACCTCAATCCTTATAAACCACCCTGCCCACCCCCACCTTAAACCCCTCATCCCCCTCAATACCTGCAATATATTGGTTCAATTTTTGATAATTTTAAAACCCACAATATGAACTAACGTGATAGGATATTGGTCAACAAGTGAAGCCCCCGTGGCTTAGGTCCGGTAGGAAATAGGACTTGTCATGTAGATCTTCACAAAGTTTCTATGGTCCCATCATAGCCTCCAGAATGGCTTCATCAAATGGTAAAACCATATCTAAGCAGTCATACGAATAGGCTAAGTTCACTTCCCAAGTGGGCAAGTATGCTTCATCTGACTCCTTTGAGACGAAAGGAGTCAAGATGGAATCAGCAGTAACATCGAATATAGCTTGGTAGGCTACTTATGTTGCTGATAAGGGCACGTCAGGCTCTTCTTGTGAAGAGAGAAGCCACGGTTCAATTCTATCTACAACTGTACAAATGTTATTCCCTACACTCGTCGTGCCTAGGTAGTTTATAGGAACGGGCATATCAAAAGTGACCATCAATTATGTGTACATCCCAGCTCCCAAGCTCTCATTTGTTTGGTGTGATTGATCAATCAAAGGTACATTAGACTCTGAAGTCTCCATACAACCCTTCTATGTATATGAAAGTTGGTCAATAGTCAGTAACTTTACTTCGTGATGGAACAAGAGGACTCAAAATACGAACGGTGGAATAGTGCACATAGCATAGGTCCAAATCCACCCCAAGAATAACTTATAATCCAAAGCAGCATCAACAACTTCAACTTCCATTGAGACCATTTTCCTGCTAGTTTTATATCGAAAGAAGGCAGGATACCGTCCGAGCAAAAAATTGTTTCGTCGAAAGTGGTCAGCAAAGTGTTAGACAGAACTAACTCAGGGGATCCCAGAGCTTTCCAACATGAAATAGAAAAGACCACATGGTAAGGTAGGTGTGTTTTGACATCATACAGGTTAAACTTAGCCATCAAACTCGCAAACTCCATACTACCAATAGCCTCCAAAAGTGCATCTATCTGCAAAGGACAAATTTGTACCACTTCTAAGGCTAACATTACAAAAGGATTTTGGGCCAGGTCCTCCATAACCAAGTAGTTGGGAGAAACCCTCACATTAGGATTGTGAAATGTAATTTTGAAAACACCTTTTGGTATCTTCGGAATGGGATCAACCGGTTTCTTGATCGAAAGTGGGGTTGATATTTCGGTAGTCTGTTTATCTTTCTGCAAAGACTCGGGCTCATAGTATTTGGCTCTGATCTGCAATAAGGTTTGGGATCGAACCATCTTTATATAAGATTCATTAGCACACATGGCAACATAGGAAATAGTCTGCGTGCCCCCAACATTCTTCGAATCACTAGAAGTTGCATTTTGTCCTTGCGGGAACAGGTCCTTGAGGACACCGGGTTGATGTTGTTTCAACAACTTATGAGCTTGATCCATTAAGGGGAATTGATAAGTCAAGTGATATTCCTAGAAAATCTTGCAAGGAAACTTTACTTTCTTCTTTTCCTTATTTCCCCCCTCAGCATTATTTGTGGGTTCTTGCTTATTCTGACCTCCCTCACCCTTTTTACCCTTGTTATTTTTTCGATTAGACTATTGAGTTCCCTTCTGGGTAGATTGTGCATTATAAACATTCGCATTCTAAGGTGAGGGAGTGGCCACCTTGGATACCTCTGTTGTAGATTGTTAATTTGGTAATTCATGTATATGTTTTTCCAATGATTCTACAGTCGGTGATTCAACTGAACCCAGCACGCCATTGGCCTGTGGTCTAGGATTTGATTTTGCAAAGTTCATATTAGGCCTTGACGCCTCAGGTATAATCTCGCAGAGAATCCAAGACTGAGCATAAATAAAGTCCATTTTTGGGGCCCTGAGTATGGCTTCCTTCTTCGAGGTCACTCCCAAATTTGAAACATCCTTTGAAATATAGACAATAGAGACTTCAAAAACCATTCCAAGAGGAATTCAAGAGGAATATTATCTTGAATGGGCCTCTTTGTTCTTCTCCACTCCTGAATGTGGTCAGATATATAAGCGGCCTTATTTTGCTGAAAATTCGACAGAAGGTTTGCACCAACATCATACCGGACAGGAAGTTGAAAATAGTTCAGAAAAAAATGGTAACTAGATCAAGAAAATTCCCATAGGCGGCAGATGGGAGTTCAATATACCATTTAGCCGCAACACTAGTCAGAGTTCTTTGAAAGAGCCTCAACCGAATCGAATCAACGTTCAGCGAGCTAGAGGATCACCATAAGTGAAACATCGTGACATGGTCATCGGGATCCTCTCCATCTTTTCCTTCAAACTTGGGAATGTCAAAAGGTAATTTGATAAGGACCGGTGGCCAAGTCGGATAGTGGCGCATAGGGTCATTCATAAGTTTCGAAAGGTTTGACAATTTTAACGTTGACAAAAAATTTAATCTAGGCCTAGCCGAAAATTGATATTGAGGAATTTGGTGCGAATAAGTACCTACACCAGTGTTCCCAAAAGACAGGTTGGGGTTGCCCCCAACCACTGACTGTGAAGAAGTATAAATGTTCTGAAAGGGGTTCCATCCAAATCCCAAAGGATTGTTGACCTGTGGTGTGTTATACTATGTTCGACTGATTCCAGTTGAAGTTGGAGTCATAGATACGGTAGTAGTGATTCCTCCACTAAAAAGTGAGAAAGGAGAGCATCCGAGTGGTGCAACTGAAACTTGACTAGAAGTTTAAAATTGAACCCTGAAAAAGGGTTCTGGATTCCGGATGACACACATGCATAGGTAGGTTTAGGACCTACATAAGGTGAGGATGTAGGAATGTGTCCTCCAGACCATGGAAAGCATTGGAGAAAGGAAGTGGAACCACTACTACCACTTTGAGTGCTTTGAAACAAAGGAGAAGATGTAAATGGTACAATGGGTATCCCAATGACAACCATACTGTAAGGACTAGCAGTAGTGTTCATAGGTGCTAAGGGATTAGCCACTCAAGCACTTGGAGACACATGGGTTGATGAATTAACGTTTAAATATACCACTGGTGCAGTAGGTACATTTGGTCATGGTGCGCTCACAGGTGAACAAGAGACTCCACTGGCTACCATGGCTGAAGTGGGGGTAGACATATCCCCCGAAACCTCTCCTGAGTTAGACATGCCAAAACCCAAAGGAACACCAACTCTAGGTAAACCAAACGAACGAACTTGTACTAGTACATGATATTTTAGGTCAGTAATAGGTGAATTGTAGTTCCTTGCAAACTCTTCAGCTTGCAAGTTTTCGATTTCTACTGACAAAGGATCAATCTGAGTGTATCTAAGTTTAGAATCCCCTAGACTTTTGCAGACACCATTTTATTTGAATTAACCACTTTTGTTAAATCTCTGCCTTTGAGGTGGCAGTGGACGCTCCACTATTGAAATAGAAGGAAGGTTTTGAAACCTTCGAGACCTACGAGGAGGTTTCTCCTCCACATCTAAAAATTGTAATCACACACCTAGAGGTGAGACTAAACCACAAGCAATCCAAATAGCACACCACTAAAAATATTCCTACGTATCACAAACCAAGGCAGATAAAAGATACACCTTCCAAAGGAACGTCTAGGATGACGAGGGCCCAGAACATACCGGTGAAGATCAAAGAAAAATTTCCTGGGATCTTGTGACAAGTTTTCTTGGTGCAAGTGTTTGAATCACTAACTTCCCTCCCAAATTGTTGTCTGGGGTTCCCTCCCTTGTCCATATATAGTCTATTTGATCATCTTTCCTAACTTAGGAGACATTTGGGTGAGCTTGGTGCCACCATGATATTGGTTCCATTAGTGCCACCAGTGCCAATCCCTACATTCTAGGAGCCACTCTGAGTGCCACCAGCAACATCCATCAGTTGGTTGCGGTAGGTAGGTAGTTATGTTGAGTCGGCCTCTAGTTACAATCAGTTAGATCACTCTCAGTTAGTCTAGCGCTAGTTTTGAATGGATGCATGGAGAAGTGGCACCTTTTTCCACCTACCTCATCAGTTTAACTGGTTTAACTAGTTTAATTTATTGTAGACTGATTTAGACATCATGAGTTAGACTAGTGGCTCCCATGCGGTGATTTAGACACACTGAGTTAGCCAGTCAGTCAGGTTTAGTTGGTAGCTTTGAATCTTATCCACATGATTTGAATTCTCCTTATTGTAAAAACATTATATTATTGTTGGATGAATGAAGATTATTGTTGTAATTAACCTATCAATTCTTATCATATTTGTCTCAAATTTGTCTTGTTCAGTGTACATTGTTCTTGATATTCCATTGCATAATCCTACTTCACAATTGTTCTCATTTTCCTGGAGATTAATGGTTCGCAAATTTAACATGGTATCAGAGCCTTGTTCAGGCTAGTAGCAAGTCTTGTCTGACCTTTGTTGTACACTAGAAGTAGCTGAGTTTCCAAATAAATCCTACAATTTTTTCCTTGATAACTCTGGATTCATCCATAGAAGTCTCTACAGGTGTGACGGACTCTGAGAAAGTGTACATGTCGAGGTGGAAAGGCGTGAAACTGACATGATTGCAAATTGATTTGGTTTTTGCAGTGTTATTTGCAGGTACCTACATAGCTTCTTGAGGAATTGGTTGTTCAACATACAAAAAGATTGATACTTCATCTCTCGTACCCCGAATCCTTGCACCCTTCAATTAAATTGATTGGAGGGAAGATATGCAGGTGTCCTTGCGCAATCTTGGCATGTATAGGATGACTATGGGCAGAGAAATTGAATCCCAATAGCATGTTGAGAAGAACAAATTTTTGAATCGACTTCAATGAGGCGTTCAACATCATGTAGACTCATATCTCCCAGGATATTTTGTTCCACCTTAAGGGACTAAGGACTCCGAAGGAAGCTTGGGAAAAATATTGAATCTTTGTTTTCCAAACAAGATGAGCTTCGAGGGCACATATTGGAGAATGAGCTCATTGCATTACATCCCAACAGTTTCAAATCTATTCAACAATTCTTCACAAATACAAGTCATTAGTACTGCAATCCAAACAATGTGGATTAGAGAGGAAATATGAGCAGCTTGTGTTGTCAGTACCAAGCAAGCTTGGCTTTCAGTACTTAGTCTTTGTCTCTACGTTCCATTCCGGAAGAGATTTCATCCCTAATTGGAAGATGCCTTCTCTAAATGCTTTTGTTGAGTCCTTAATACAAGAGCAAGATAATTGGTTCAAATGGGAGTGATTTAATTCTCCAAGAATCAAGCACTTTTGATGACAGACTCAAACAATGCTATTGGAAGCACAAAGGTAAGGAGCCCAAAACCATTGATTCGAAGCCAAAGGAGAATAAAAAATCTTCGGATGGAGCCTCAGGTTCCAAGAAAAAGAAGGAACTCAAGAATACTAAGTGTCCATACTATATGAGAGGCTTTCATCCAAAGATCCAGTGCATGAAGAATACAAATGACCAACTGTCAACACTCCTTAAACATAACAAGATTTCCCTCCCACAAGGAGCAAAGAAATTTTATGTGGGACAACCGACAGAAGATCATGAGAGATGCCATGCCTTGAAGGCAGGCCTCACTCAGTCAAAATATTACTTGATAGATTCTGGAGCATCCAACCACATGGTTTCCTCCAGGGAATCCTTCACCACTCTCACTCTATGAGGAGGACATAGCATTCATATGGGAGATGACTCCCAAATCCCAGCTGCTAGGAGAGGTTCTATTAAAATCCAACATTGAGAGTTCAAGAATGTTCTCCATATGCCCTCTCTTGCAGCAAATATGTTGTGTGTTTATCAGATGACTCATACAGGATCACCCAAGAGAGTTACATTCGACTCTGACTCGGTACAAAACACTAAAAATGCTACTGGAAATACCATAGCGAAAGGGCTTCCTAACCATGCCTCAAAGGCATATGAGTTCTCCCATTTCATGCCTACTTCACATCCAACAACTTTATTGACTCGTGCCAATAACACCAAAAAGTTGTGGCATGAGATATTTGGGTATATCAATTTCAAATATCTCCTACAATTCCACAATGACAAAATGGTTGAGGACCTGCCTCTGATCCAAACATCAAATGGAGTATGTCCTGGTTGCTTGGTAGGTAAGCATCCAGAGAAGAGGTATGAATTTGGGAAGGAAAATAGAGCTTCCTCTACACTTGATTTGATACACAATGATGTTTCAGGACCAATGCTTACAACATCAAACAATGGTTCCAGTTATTTCCTTACTTTTATTAATGATTTTTCAAGGTTCTGCTGGGTATATTTTATGAAACAGAAATCAGAGGTATTCGAAATTTCTAAAGTTTTTAAATCCTTGATTGAAAATAGTTTTGGAAAGAAGATCAAGTCCATTAGATCAGATAATGGAGGTGACTACATTAAAATATATTTTCATCAGTATTGTGAATCATGGGGGATTCGAATGGAACACTCAATTCCATACACACCACAACATAATGGTGTGGTTGAGAGGAAAAATATATCATTGAAGGAGATGGAAACCTGTCTTCCCCAAGCCAATAATCTTCCTCCTTCTATTTGGGTTGAAGTTGTAAACTGTGCTTCATACATATAGAATAGAGTGCCTCACAAATCAGTGATTGGGGCAACTCCTTTCGAAGCACTACATGGGCATAAGCTTGATGTCTCTCACTTGAGAGTCTTTGGTTCCAAAGCTTGGGCCAAAATACCTATAGAAAAGAGAAAGGCCTTCCAAGCCCAGAGTAGTGAATGCATACTGTTGGGATATGTTGAGGATGCAAAAGGATATAAATTGATGGAGCTTGCAACTAGGAAGAACTTCATAGAGCGCAGTGTTTAGTTTGAAGAAGACTAGTTGATTGATCCACCACAATCCGAAGCAAAAGGAGGTATAAACACTCCTCCATTTCCATTTGATGATGATATTTTGTCTTATGTGTCATATTCAAATGAAGAGGAACAAGATCAGCATGATCTTGACATTGAGGTTGTACCTCATGAGAATCTAGATCCAGATCCAACTCCCATTCCAAATCAGTGGCCTAAGCCTAAATGGGCCCAAAAGCTCATTGAAGGAGTTGGGGATGGTGTTGGGAATCCAGATGACAGAAGGAGAACATGGTCCTAGTATCAGAATGACCATGTTGCACTCTCTCATGCAACTTCTCTATCTATAGAGTGGTGCAACAAACTTCCAGGGAAATGTTACTTGATGATAGCGAATGATCAACAATTTGGCCCATTGAAGAAAAAAATTGATCATTACATTCCTCCTCCAGAAAGAAGAAACACAAAGAACATTCATCATATCAGAAGAAAATTGAGAGGTTCACATGCACACTCTTAGGATGTTGTTGCACAGGAGAACCAAGCTATTGCATTGTTGTTGCATAGTGCTGCAAATTGCAGCAAAATTTTTACAAGTTATTAACCAAAGAGGAAAAAATTCTCTTAAATATAACTTGTTTTCTTGATTCACTGCTTATTTTCAAGGGGGGGGAGTGTTCCCATGAGGTTTTCCCCATTTTCCTTAGTTTATTAAGCAACTTTTATTTCTTTTAGATTGTATGGGTGACTTTTGGCCTAGTTTCCAGGGGCCAAAGTTGTCCGAGTTAGGATTAAGGGGGGGTGTTAGGATTATATAATCCCCCCCCCTGTCCATATATAGCCGATATGATCATATTTCCTAACTTAGGAGTCATTTGGGTAAGTTTGGTGCCACTATTTCCAATCCCTACATTCTAGAAGACACTCTGAGTGCCACCAGCAGCCTCAATCAATTGGTTGTGGTAGGTAGGAAGTTATGTTGAGTTAACCTCCAGTTACAATCAGTTAGATCACTCTCAGTTATTCTAGCACCATTTTTGCATGGCTGCATGGGGAAGTGGCTCCCTTTTCCACCTACCTCATTAGTCTAACTAGTTTAAGTGATTGTAGATTGATTTAGACATCAGGAGTTAGACAAGTGGGTTCCATTCAGTGATTTAGACACACTAAGTTAGCCAGTCAGTCAGGTTTAGTTGGTAGATTCAAGTCTTGTCCACATGATTCGAATCATCCTTATTGTAACACCATTGTATTACTGTTGGATGAATGAAGATTAATGTTGGAATTAACTGATCAATTCTTATCAGATTTGTCTCAAATTTGTCGTGTTTAGTGTACATTGTTCTTGATATTCCATTGCATAATCCTACTTCACAATTTCTCTCATTTGCATGTAGATCAGTGGTTCACAAATTTAACACATTCAACCTAACCTACCCAAAAGAAAGCTTATAAAAGCAAGTGAACGGAGATTTGCAACAAACAATAGACCAATAAAGACACAGGACACAACCTTACAAGCAGTTGGGATATCAAAAAACGCTTAGAGAAGACAAACCCTAGAGATTTGTATAACCATCTACAGGAACACGTGACTGTTCTTTGACAGAACCACGAGTCACTCGCGACTGTACTTAAGGAAACCTGCGAGTTCACAAGGAAATCATGACTGTAAGTATAGGGAACTCGCGAGTGGTTCCTAAATTTTTCAAAAATAAAAATAAAAAGGCCAAGAACCCTAAAGATCTAAAAATACCTGGCTGAAAAATAATAGTTGCAATCTACGAACAGAAACAGAGAGAACAAAAGCAGGAAAGAAAACTCAATTGAAGAGACCCCAACACAAACTATACTCCCCAATGGAGTCGCCAGTTTTGTTGTGAGGGAAATCTACCTTATGACTTGGGGTAATAGGGTCACCAATATACCGTGAATATGACTTGCAGACATCTAGGGTTTAGAAACATATAAAAGAGAAAAAGAGATCATGGAAAATGCACCTTATTCTGGATGGTTGATCCAATCTTTAACTCTCCTCCTCAAATGCTCCTTCTCCTTCTGATATTTAACACTTGCAAAAAAGGGTTACCTTCTTCAAAGTATCTTCTATTTGTTATATAAAAGAGATATGAATATTAATTATTGCATCTAATAAGATAACAACATAAATCATAACTCATAACAATAAAAGCATAAATCAAGACAATGATGGAAGGAAAACACTCTTTATTGATGAAGTTCAGGAAACATTACAAAACCCTTGTCTGAGACAGTTTCCTCTGCACACCAAGACCTGAGTCCTCCTTGCTCCTTTCTCCAATAGATTCCTCCACTGTAACCTTGCTCTCAAACTTGCCTCCCCTATCCTCTACCCCTCCCCTCTCTTTATAGTTATTGGTGAGGAGAGGATTCAAGGTCTAGGATGGTTGGGAAAGTTGGGGAAGTTACCAAACCGAGCCCAACTGCCCCGACTTAATCATGTTTTTTTTAAACTATCTTAATGAAACTCACAGGTTCATGTTAGGCAACTTGCGAGTGACTCGCGAATTTCATGAAGGGAATTCGCAATTACAACTTCTTAGAGATAACACCCGGGTTGCATATGAGCTTACGAGCGAGTGACACGCAAGTCACTATAAGAGGACCCGCAAGTTCAAGGAAAGCTCATCCATAAAAAGTGGTAATGTTGAAGGACTGAGTATGTATCAAGGATCTCATCCATCTATAAGGTTAAGGTCACTTCAATCCATAGTGTCCTTTTTTGTAACAACATGCTGGAGTCGTTACTCGGATGGAGAAGTGTCATTTTATGGTATAACAAACATGACGTGACTTTTGGTGTCCCCTAAGTTCTATATCCAGTCCACCAGGGGGTTGGAGGTTGTTGTTTCCTAGAGGACCGTAAACTTTGAATCAGATCCCTAACGGAAATGCCACCCTCACTTTCCTTAGGCTCACCATCAGTGGATCCATATGGCAGAACAAGGGGTCGTGGAATGAATTCAATCCCCGTCCAGTGTTCAAAATGAGCAAGGGGAGAATTTAGGTGACGAACGTCTTCCTGCAAGTCCTCCAAAATCCTCAGTTCTTCATCCATCTAATCTATTTCTCTTTTTTCCCTCTAATATGTTTCCTAGTAGGACCTTCTCCGTCCATAATGTGATTAAAGACTTCTCATAGAGAGCCTGTCGAGCTCTAGAGTTCCCTGGGTCCTCAATCCATTCAACAATCTTATGATATTCCTCCGCCTTCTGAAAAATAATTGTCTCCTACCATATTTTTTCTTCCACTTGCTCAATCTTTATCTTATAGTCCATCATGGTGTGATTCCTATAAAAATTGGTCACTTCCGTTGTGCAACACTAACTGGTATTCGACCTCTTCACCCATGCTTTCCCTCGCTTAATTGATTGAACTCAAACCATGATGAATCTCATATTGCTTTAATACCATTTGATCCCTTTGGCTTTTATTTGACATAGAACCAAGAGAAGTAGGAAGAAACCTCTGCCACTCTCATTGTTAATGGAGCCAATGGTGGCCATAATTGGTAAGTCTGGCATCGCATGGATGAACTCTGAGTCTGTCATGGTTTTGCACCTCCCTCGTCCTCGCTTTGATCCTTGTAATATAACTTTGTATATTCACACATATTGGTAAAGATTAAGTCGTCCTAACATTAATCGCGATGATTCATGCCCATGTGTTATGCATGGTTCGAGCGATCTACATGCTCTTCTCAGGGAAAGTGGTTGTGGATTATGACATGTGTGGGGCCCTAGTGCTGACACTCTTTCACTCTAACTTGGATCGATCTTAGCAAGCTTCTGTCCCCCTCTTCCAGCGTATGTGGGCAAACAAAATTCTAAAATTAACTTTAATATCAAAATAATTATTAATATATATTCATATTAGTTAAGCTTTTTAGTTTAGTAAATGGTTTAATATTTGATATTAGAATAATGATTTTTAATGGACTTTTCAAGGTTAGTTTGTTTTGTAATAATCATGAAATATATGTGTTGGGTGAGATTTGGTACAAGAATGTACCGAATATATCCAATAAGTAAGTGGGAAACGCCATAGTAATAAGTTGGAAATGCCAATGAAAAAATAAAATGTATAAATTGTTTAAAAAGTAAAGTCAAATAAACTATTTTTATAAATATATGGTTAAATAAAAAAAATTAAAAAATGACCAAATAACTTTTGAGATAAATCAAGATAAGGGGAAGTCAAATGAGGAATTATTCTTTATGAATTTGCACATAAATATAACAAAAGGCCAAAATTAAAATTCTCTTAAAGTATAAGTAGTTCAATTGACAATGTCAAATACAATGGAAAAAGCCAATCATTAAAAGATGTTTTTAATGGATGAAATAGACAAAATGCTTTGTATTAATATGATTGAAAAGATACAAATATAAATTTGTTGGTGTTCATTGGTGATGAAGAGCTGGGTGGATTTTTTTTAGGTTTTCTTTTTAAGGTGGGTGTTTGTTACATTTTTTTTGTATCTTTGGGTTTTGGGACGTTTATATTCCTTTTCTTGTCCATAGTTGGTGTAGTTATGTGTCTTCTCCTCCTACTCAGGCCTCGAAGATGTCCAAGCGGTTGAGGGCCACTCCATAAAGGGCAAGCAATGGACGTGGTGGAGGTAGACGCAGAGGTTTCAACGATTCTTTTGATTGTGGATATGATGACTCAGTCTCAGGTCACATGCGCAATTTATTGGATGAGTGGGGGAAGGAAATAGTGATTCAACAGTTGATAGGTAGACGTGCACGAGCTCGTTGACGAAATTATTGGTGGGTCAAGAATATGTTAGCTCAGATTCTTACACAAGTGCAAGACCGTAATGAGGACAACAACCCTCGATCATGTCCTTCTCCTTCCCCTGCTACACATACTTCTTCCTCACCTTCTCTATCACTTGTTTCTAGACCGGAGGATGATCCTGTTGGCAACCAGGCGAAGGAGGATGTTGGGAACCAAAACTTAGATGAGCCTACCTCAGAATTGGTTAAAACCAATATCGATTCCACCAGTTGTTACAAGAGGAGGAAGGTGGAGAGGAGTGGCCAAATCAATCTTGACTCATATAGGAAAACACAACCCCTACTGACCAAAGAGGTCGTGGATGATTCTTCAGACTCATGTGCGTACATATACCCCATTGAGGAGGAGAAGTAGGACATTGCAAAAACAAGATGCAACATCAAGTAATATGCACAGTCTCCACGACCTCTATTTTCTCAAATTTTGAAGTTTTCTAGGTTTTATGCCTTTTATTGTTGGTATTTTTTGCAGTCTCGTCTCTATAGCCCTATGTGGCTTTTTTTATAAGAAGTATTTCAAGGTTTTGTATTCAAGCATAAGTCTTTTTAACACTTTTTTGAAAAAATTTAGTAAGAGGACAATCCATGACAAACTTGGGATAGGCAGATATGCCTAGGTAGTCATTATTAATCTTTGTGGCAGAAATCAGAGACTCCATAGTAACTCTATAGTGACTAAAACTCTTAAAAACACTCATGCTTGTACTTTATTTTCTAAAACTCTTAAACTTGTACGTGTACTTTATTTCTTTATATAATTTCTCCATGAAATTTAAAAAAAAAATATGATTGAAAAAGATGTTTTTAATAGAGGAAAGAGAAAAAATAGGAATGAAAAAAAGATTAAAAAAAAAACAATTTTGAGTGATCTTCTAACTTTCTCATTCAGTGATCTTTTAACTTTTTCATTGGGGTTTCTTTCCTCATTGAGATTCTCTTTGTTATGTGACAACCTTACTATAAAATACCAATTAACGAAGGTTTTTAGTTTGCAGGATTATGAAAATTTCTCAAAAAAAACTCCAAAAAACCTTTGCCAGTGGTATTAATGGAGTTTTTTTTTAATAACTCTTGTGTGCTTAAAATATTAAGGTGCGCCCATGTGGATCATTGTGGAGCATCGATCCTTACATACCAAAGAGAAGCATCAATGCTTCCATACCTAATAGGATCATCAATATCAAAAAGGAGCATCAATGCTCTGGCTATAATAAATAAATAATAAATAAATTATTAATTTCTGTTGCAAGTGTTTTGTGGCCATTATCTTCATATTGTTATCTCGGAGATTCCACCGTAGTCATGTTTACATCAACGTTTTGAATTCACAACAAGAGTCATCATCAAGATAGTGTGTCAAGTTAGAAGAGCAAGTGATATTGAGGCATTACTATTTAATTTTAATGATGCAAAGAAATATGTGTGCCGACAGGGGAATTAGGGTTGGTGATTTACTAATTAATGTATTTTATTTGTTTTTTGGAAAAATAAATTTTTTAAATTGGTAGGTTAATAAAATACTATTTTAAAAAGTTTAACAAAAAGTCATCTTGGTTGAATATTTTAAATTTTTTTGTTAATTCTAATATAATAATAGTAATAGTATTTATTTAATATTTGTAATATCTCGGTTTTGACCTCATGGTATTGAAATTATACATGATGTATATATTGTATTTAAATCATGGCGAGGAGCTCAAGGCCAAGGCCCTGCCATTGATTTGGTGTTTTGTGTATCGGTGATCAAGGTTGATGTCGATGGGTATAGTGCTAAGTCAGGCACATTACATTTTGTAGTCATCATGTAAATATGCAATTTAATAAAATACCACAACTAGCTATGCATTGCAACGTAAGAGATGGGGACATGATTTCACAAGGAGGGGAGTTAGTCAAACTCCTGAGCCAATAGGGTGAGACCAGATTTCAATGGGAAAACCCATAAACCCTCGGCTACCTTTGTGTCCTCTGCACTCAATCATTCAATTATTTCAGACGAGTGGTTGAGGCAATTAATGCATTGGGCAGAGCAAGGCATGGCAGTCATATTTCGTGTCTGAGCAAGCCCGCATCCTATAGCCTACAGTCTGGGGAAGCCGCATTCTTGCTTCTAAAGCAAGTAATAGTGGGGATGCATGCCCATCCTGTAATTTTCGGAGTCCCCCAGTATGTCTTGGTCATTCCGATCCATTATTCGGGGGAGATGTTGTTCATTATGCATTGTTCACTCTCCTAAGTCAAGGGAAGGTTTTCACATCCCCTCCACTCATCCCGACGATGGAGAGGACACGACCTACACGTTGTTGCTATCATTTAAGTGGGGATCTAAGTCCCATAGACATGAATAATAAAAATGTATTGGAAATAAAACATACACAAATGCATAATGCATGCAATCTACAACAGAAGCAAATACATTTCATTCAAGAATTCAACATGTTCATAATGTTCATTAAACAAATACAGTTGCAGAGATTAAATATACAATAAATACTTATCTTGAGAAGGAAGATTCCCGCAACCAGCTATGTCTGTGCAACGTTCCACCCAACCATAGGCCATTGTGCTCATCAATCTCTTAGCACCACTGCCACCCCCGAGCTGGGCATGATTCCCACAAGGAATATGGGAACAACAACAGACTCACACATAGCCAAAGACATATCAAAATTCAGCCAAGCCAAAACTACATTTGGGTTTATCATGATATTAAGGAGTTGGAAAGGTGGAGGTTCTAAGATAGTGAGCTCGACCACTGAGCTATGGACATCTACACAAGATCTGGCTTGGATTCCCAAATACCTACACACCCAACACAAGGAAGCATCCCCTTCTCTACTACACAGTCCATCGGGATATTGTCACATCCCCACCCTTCTACTGATGAGAGGACGTGCCTATAATGCTAACAATCTAGCCAATCTAGCCCCATGAACGTAAAATAAAATGCATTGGAAATAAACATACACAGATGCATAAATAATTAACATACAACGGAAGCAAAATTCAGTCATTCACAGCATTTTAACATGTTCATATTAAATCATAATCACATATACAGATGCAGAGATAAAACAAACACAGTTGCAAGGATTTAAACACAAGAATACTTATCTTAGAAGAAGCTTGTCCCACAACCAGCTCTGTCGCTACAACGTTCCACCCAACCATAGGCCAATGTGCTCATCAATCACTCAACAACACTGCCACCCCTGAGCTGGGCATGATTCGACAAGGAATAAGGGGAACACTAGCAAGTTCACACGTAGCCAAGGGTACACAAAACTCACCCAAGCCAACACAATTGGTTTTATCAAGCTAACAGGGGGCTGAAAGGTTGGCTGTTAAGCTAGTGTGCTCAATCCAAGAGCTATGGACACCTGCACCAGAACTAGCCTGACTTCTAAAACATCCACACACACCCAACACAAGGAAGCATTCCCTTCTCTGCTATATAGCCCCTTGGGCTATGCCTTCCCTTCCAGTGTTATTCAGGGGGTGTAAAGAAGAAATACAGCCCTCTAGCTCTATCTGTGAGGCTCCTGCACATTCCAGGTTTGTCAAGCAAGCTCAGACCCCATTTCCACACCCAAAGACAGTTTAAAGGCCAACAAATGGTGTGCACACAGTAACAACAGTTCTGGACTGAAGGAAAAACACCACAGAGACCAAAATCGGGTATGGAAACTGGGTAGAAACAACTCAGGCTTAGCAACTCAAATTCCAGAGTTGTTTATGGCCCTAATGTGGCCAAAACGACTTCAACAGCACCCAAAATTCAAGGCTTGGTTCTCCCACTCATTGGGCAACACTAAACAACGAAATTCCCCACTGTGGGCATGTGGAAATGGCACCAAAAGGCCTAGCAAAGATCCCAACCACTAGAAGCTAACAAGAACACTTCACAACCATGGTAAAAACACATGAAATTGCAAAATCGTGAGTTGAAAATGCACTGGCAGCTCCAAAAACGTGAGGAAAACCAACCCAATCCTTGGGATTACAAAAATGACCTCCCATCCATGGGAAAATGAAGCCAACTACCAAAAACGTGGAATGAAAACACACACAGGAAGTTCTGAATGCCTAAGAGAGCTCATGTGAAGGAAAACATGCCAACGTGAAAGCATGGTAGAATGGACTACGTTTTTGGGTTTTTGCTTGCCCAAGGAGTCAAAACACGTTTCCCAAAAACTGATGGCTTCTCCAATTCGAATTTGATCTATCACACCTTGCCCATCCCATGCAATAACTAACACAACCAATTTCTAACAATAATAAATGATTGGGTGAATGCGACAAGAAAGTTAGTTGACAATTTGATGGGTTCTCCCTCTGACACTCGGATTTTCCTCATTGGCCCAAAGGTTTGAATATCCCCCCCCCCCTATCCTTAGGAAATCATGCCCCTTCTCGTTATTGTTGCATTGCCATAGCTAGTTGTGGGTATTTTTAATTAAAATGCATATTTGCATGATGTCCAATCTATAATGTGTCTGGCTAGCACAAAATACCATCGGCGTCGATTTTAATCACCGAACATATAACGTTAAATCGATGGTGGGACTCCACACCATGATTAATTACAATATATACATCATATACATTTAATGCAAACGGGGTCAAACTGGGGTGTTACAGATATGCCTTCCCTTCCATTGCTCTTCAGGGTGTGCATGGAAAGATAACCATCCCCTCTTGATCTATCTGTGAGGTTCCTTCCTTCACTAGGTTTATCAAGCCAATTTTGACCCAATTCCACTCCAAACCAATTCAGACCAAAGCAAAGGATGCACACTCAACAAAATATAATTTCTGGGGTTGAGGAAAAACGTCGTGGGATCCAAAAACGGAAATGGAAATTGGGGAAAAACACCCTAAGTGAGCAATACGATTCCAGGAAATGTTCAATGGCTTTACTGAGGCAAAAATGACCTCTACAAACCCTCAAATCGTGGATCTATGCTCCCATCCGCTGGCATTACCAAAAACGGATTTCCATCTTGGAGAACAATAAGGAAAATACAACAATTCGTGAGGGAGAGACCCCAACCACTAAGCATCACTAAAGCGACTTCCTAGCCATGGGGAAAATGAAGAAAACTGCCAAAACATGAAGGCAAACGCACAAGAGCTCCAAAACACGTGAGGAAGAGGAGACAGGAATGCATAATGGGTTCGGTAGACATTTATGTGTTTTTATTTTCCCAAGAAGTCAAAACACGTTTCTCAAAAACCGATGGATTCTCAAATTCGAATTTGATTGCTATACTCTTCCCATCCCCATGCATTAACTAACTCAACCACTTCTGGAAGAAATAAATGATTGGGAACAAAAGACAAAATGGGTAGTTGACAGTTTTATGGGTTCTCCCTTTGACATTTGGCTTTACCCTATTGGCTCAAGGGTTTGAATTCCCCCCACTATTCCTTAGGAAATCATGCCCCCGTCTCTTTAATGTTACATTGACATAGCTAGTTGTGGGTATTTTAATTAAATCGAATATTTACATGATGTCCAAAATAAATTGTGCCATCAGCTAGCACACTAACCATCGGCATCGATTTTAATTGTCGAAACATACAACACTAAATCGATGGTGGGGCTTTTTCCTTTAGCTCCACACCATGATTAAATACAATATTTACATCATATATAATTTAATTGAAATGCGGTCAAAACTAGGGTGTTACATTCCCCTCCCCCTTACAACAACACTGTCCTCAATGCTTTACAAAATTGAACAAAAATGCTACACTGGCACCATCCTCAGTGCTCTGCAAATTTGAACAAAAATGGATGTGGCAATCGCATGGCATCCTCCAGCTCCCACGTAGCCCCATCAATACTGTAGTGCTCCCATGGCACCTTTACCTGTACAACATCTTGATTCTGGAGCACTGTGACCCTCCTGTCGAGGATGTGCATTGGTTCGGTTTGGAACTCTCCCTCTGGTTCCACCTAAATCACATCCCAATTTATCACATGGTTAGGATCATGTACATATTTCTTAATCAAAGAAACATTAAAAACATTATGAACCCTAGTGCTAGCAGGAAATGCAAGTCTATATGCAACTGGCCCTATTCATTCAAGCACTTCAAACAGCCCACGGCATCTAGGTGACAACTTGGCACAACTTCCAAGATTCAAGGAACTCTTCCTTGCCCTCACTCTGAGGTAAACATGATCCCCAACACTGAACTCTCTATGCACTCTATGCTTATCTACATAGCTTTTCTGTCTTTCCTGGGATGCTTTCAGATTTTGCATGATCTTTACAACCTCATGCTCCATCTCCTTGAGCAATTCTTGACCAAGCACAATCCTATTCACTGTATTATCCCATGTCACTGGTGTCCTACACCTTCTTCCATACAAGGCTTCATATGGACGCATTCCCAATGATGCTTGTTTTCCATTGTTATAGGAAAATTCTACCGAGTGTAAATAATCTTCCCACTTGGATGGATTCTCCATCACATACATGTGAATCATGTCTTCAAACACCTGTTTTACTCTCTATGTCTGCCTATCAATCTGAGGATGGTAAGCAATGCGGAAGTTCAACTTGGTACCCAAATCTGCAAACAAACCCTTCCAAAAAATGGAAGTGAACTTAGGATCCCTGTCAGAAACTATTGCCTTAGGCAATCCATGCAATCTAAAAATCTCTTTCATGAATATTTTTGCAATGGAATCCATCTTATATGTGGACTTAACTGGTATAAAATGTGATGCCTTTGTCATCTTGTCCACCACAACCATGATGGAATCATGTTGTCTCCAAGTCATTGGAAATCCTATAATGAAATCCATGGAAATAACTTCCCATTTCCATTTTGGGACTGGAAAAGGCTGCAATAAACCTGTAGGGTGTTGATGCTCAACCTTCACCTGCTCACATTTCATGCACTTAGAAATATACTCAGCAACATCCTTTTTCATTCCTGACCAGAAATACTGCTTTTTGGCTGTAGCAATTGTCTTCTGATATCCTGGGTGACCAAAATATGGAGCTTTATGGATCTCCTCAAATATGCTACACTTGGAATATAAATTATGTTCTTATAGGTAAGAAGTCCATCTTCTTCCAATTTATATCCCTCATACTTATTTTCAAGGCTTTGTTGTTGCAACTTGTCTTTTACCTACACATACATTTCATCTTCAGCAGTATGACTAACAATCTGCTATCTCAAATCTGATTGGAAAATACTAAAAGATGTCACATGCATTTCATGCACCTTCCTGTCAAGTGCATTAACCACTTTATTTTATTTTCCTTTTATGTATTTGATTTCAAAGTCAAACTCACATAAAAACTCTAGCCATATAGCTTTCCTAGCGTTTAATGTTGGTTGATCAAACAAGTACCTCAGACCATAATGGTATGTCCTTAGCTGAAATCTTCTGCCCATCAAGTAATGTCTCCACATCTTGAGAGTGTGCACTATGGCTACAAGTTCTAGATCATGAGTGGCATAGTTATTCTCGTGCTCCTTCAGCTTTCTTGACTCATAACATACCACGTGGTTGTATTGCATAAGAACTCCTCCAAGTCCTTGACCGCATGCATCAATACACACCACAAAATCTTTCTCTAGGTCCGCAACTTTCAGAATGGGTGCACTTGTAAGAACATTCTTCAACTGCTAGAAGCTTTCTTCACATCTTGATGTCCATTCAAACTCCATCCCCTTCTTTTTCAAAGAAGTGATGGCATCTGCAACCTTGGAGAATCCTTCAATGAATCTTCTGCAGTATCCTGCAAGTCCCATAAAAGACCTTACATCTGTCACATTTCTTGGGGTAGGCCAATTCATAATGGCTTCAATATTTTCAGGGTCCACAGATATACCCTCTTCTGAGATAATGTGACACAAATAATGGATTCTATTTTTATAAAAGTCACTCTTGCTCAACTTTGCATACAACTTATGATCCCCGAGCAATTGCAATGTCATCCTCAAATGCTCTTCATTATCTTCCTCAATCTTAGAATAAATAAGAATGTCATCAAGGAAAACAAGAACAAACTTGTCTAGATACTTACTANATTTGTGAGACCAAATGGTACCACTACAAACTCATAATGTCCATACCTTGTTCTAAAGGTTGTCTTATGAATGTCTTCATCCTTTATTCTTACCTGATGGTAACCAGACCTTAAGTCAATCTTAGAAAATACCTTTTCTCCTCTCATTTGTTCAAAGAGGTCATCAATCCTAGACAAAGGATATCTGTTCTTCACGGTGACTTTGTTCAGTTGTCTGTAATCAACACACAATCTGAGTGTACCATCTTTCTTCTTCACAAACAGAACTGGTGCTCCCCAGGGAGACACACTAGGCCTGATGTACTTATTTTCCAACAACTCTTGCACCTACATCTATGGCTCTAGCATTTCTCATGTGTTCATCCCGTAGGGTTTCTTGGACACTGGTGCTGCTCCTAGCACAATTTCAATTGTGAAATCAATGTCCCTCTTTGGAGGAAGCCTTGGAATTTCATCAGGAAAAACATCCTTGAATTCCTACAACACCCAATAGTCATCCAACCTAGGAGTATCATTCTATGTTGCCCCCAAAATATGAGTTGCATACACTCTCCAACCTTTCCTACATCACTTCTTCAGCTGCATTGCTGAAATATGCCTAACAGAAATCACCTTTGGAATGCCTTTCACAAACCTTGAGTTGCCTTCTTCATCCAAGCACTCAAAAGTCTTTTTGTAACAATCAAGCTTAACTCTATGAGCCTCCAACCAATCCATTCCAATGAGAACATCATAGGAACCAAGTGATACAACATTCAGATCTACATAAGTGACCAATCCATCAATAACTAATGGACATTTCTCTACCACTTCACTAACTTTTCTCTTGGCTCCAGTGGCTAGCTGAACTAACCATGATTTTCTATGCTTTAACTTCTTAAAAGCACAAATATCAACTAGTCTAGGAGTAATATAACTGTCTGTAAGTAGATCTGGGTTCAGTTAAAACAGAAACAGATTGCTCATCAATCTAACCTGCAACTTTAACCACAATTGACTCATGATCTTCCTAGTGGTCCTCTAGCGCTCCATAAATCCTAGGGACAACCCTTACTACTTGACCCACCGTTTCCGCTTCTTGAACGTTGTAAGCTGGCCTTACATTCCCATCCGTAAGTGGACAATACCTGCGTAGATGGGGTCCTCCAAATTTCCAACATTGGATAGGTTCCCTAATCTATTGTGGATCTCTTGGCTTCCCCCCCATCACTTTAGCTAGCTTACTCACAGCTTGGGATGGTTGCTTCTGTTGATTTCTGAAGTTAGAAGGTTTGAAACCTTTCTTCCTTTGGCCAGACTTCTCATTCCTTTTGTCCTTCCATGTCTTATGGTACTCAAGCTTTCCTTTGCGTTGCTCATAGCAATGCTTAGCTTTTCTTATTGCTTCTTCCAGAGTTCTAGGCTCATAAAACTCAATTCTGTCTTTGTAGGACTGAGGTAATCCACTCAAGAAACGATGAATTTTCACTTTTCATCTTTGATGTACCTAACATACCTCAACAGCTCAAAGAACTTGTTTGCATACTCTTCCATGGTTTGTTGTCCCAATTTCATCTCATGGAACTCTTTAATCTTATCATCATAGTACCTATCAGAGAGGTACTTATGCTTGAAATACTTCTGGAACTGTTTCCACACAATATTCCTTTCTCTGATCTTCTTCACTTGCCTGAAGTGCTCCCACCATATGGATGCTCGTCCACTCAAATTGAATATGGATACCCTAGCCTTCATATTTCCAGAGTAGTCTTGGACTTGGAAATATTTTATCATCCCAAGAAGCCAAGCTTCCGCTTCTTGACCGTTCTTTACCTCACCGTTGAAGGTAGGCAGTCTTTCCTTCTTAAATTTGCCACGTGAGCGGTTCTGGTAGTGCCTTTTTTTCTTATTCTTGTGGGAAGAAGAACTTGAACCACCAGTGGATCCTTCAGAGTCGGATGACCCACTAGGAGATTTCTTTCTTCTTCTGGCAGTGCTTTTACTTCCTTCTGGACGTACTGCACGATGCCCAGAGCTCATCCTCCTCTAGATGTCTTTTAAACTCTGCAACATGGCTGCATTCAGTTGATTCTGCTCCTCTTGAGACTTAACCAATCTTTCGTTATCTACCCTGTAACTTTGTATCTCCACCATTAGGCTTCTCACGGTGGCTACAAAATCTGGGGGAGTATATTGAAATATTCTCCCATTAGACTATGTCTCAACATTTCCAACTCACACATTTTCCACCATAACATCTTCCTCGTGCTCATAGGGATTATGTGCATCATCA
Source organism: Pseudotsuga menziesii (assembly GCA_001517045.1). Classification (NCBI taxonomy): domain Eukaryota; kingdom Viridiplantae; phylum Streptophyta; class Pinopsida; order Pinales; family Pinaceae; genus Pseudotsuga; species Pseudotsuga menziesii. The sequence continues at coordinate 471,029 of LPNX010906852.1, read as the reverse complement.
TACATGTCGTAGATTCTCATGGCTGAGCCAAAACCAACTTTACCGAACTGCACTATGTGAAATGTTGCCTTTAAAGGTGACTATGATTCTGCAAAATGTGTTCATAAACATGATTGTTAGCTGCATGACCATTTTTTAGAAATCATAAATTACTTGCCTATATTTGGAAAAATATTATATTGACAACTTTGTCTAAACACGGACTTTTCTTTTCATAAACAACAACTGTCTCAGGGGGACGACGGGGGTCAAGGGGGCTTGCCCCCTTATGGCTTCCCGCCACAATAGGGATGGTCAAGGGAAGTGTCCTTGTTTTTTTTTCTCTAAATATCTCAATTTCATGCAATCTGGCGCATAAATCCACTACCATTTTTCATCTTTCTGGCACCTACAATCCCACTAAAAAACTGGCTTAATTCTTTGTTTCGGAGCAACTCAACTTTTTCCTCCGATCGACGAAACTCAGGTTTTCCTTATGAAGTGTCAGCAAAACTCGCCCTTTTCTTTTGATCAACAAAACTCCAATTTGGCTCTCGACGTATCGGCAAAAATACAATTTTGCTCCCGACACACCAACAAAACCTGTCCTTTTCTTCTGATCGGCAAAACTTGCTAAATGTTTTTGATGTATCGGCAAAACTCACCGAGTTCACTCGACACATATCGACAAAGCTCATCTTTTACTTCTTTCTTTCATCGATGAAACTTAACTTTTTCCACCCAACACGCATTGGTGAAACTTAACTTTTCCACCCGACATGTATCACCTAAACTCCCCAAGTTTGGTCGACATATCCATACTCAGAAAAATTCTGAAAATTTTTCTGTCTCTTCTTTGTTCATCGACGAAACTCGCCAAGTCCTTCCGATGTGTGTCGGTGGAACTCGGCCAACACAGCCGACGTATCGGCAAAAACTCATATTTTTCTGCCGACAGGAAGGTTCCAACACTTAGAAAATTTTTGAAAATTTTCTTTCTTCCTTCCTCAACAAACTTACCAAACTTTTTCGATGGCGATCTCGGCAACCCTTGCCGAGATGTATCAGCGAAACTCACCGAACTCGCTCGACACACATCGGCACAACTCAACCAACTCAACCGACGTGTATCGACGAAACTCGAAAAACTCACACGACACTGCAACTTCGAACACTTCAAAAAAAAATTGAAAATTTTTCCTTTCTTTCTCTTTCACATCAGCACATCTTAGCATTTCATGCCGACACTGTCGATGCGATCTTGTCGGTGAAACCCAGCCAACCCAGCCGAAATGTATCGGCTCAACTCACCAAGTGTGGCCGACGAGCAATTTTTCAACATGTAGAAAAATTCTTGGAAATTTTTCTCTGACACCGATTCAACCCAACCTTTCTCGATGATGTCATCGATGCAACTCAGCCAGTTCATCCGACATGTATCGGTAGAACTCAGCAAACTGAGCTGACATAGAAAATTTCCAACACTTAGAAAAATTTATGGAAATTTTTTTGTCTGCTTCTTTTCCTGCTGATCACGGAGGGTGATTCTTCCTCTGTCAACTGTTCATATTGGCCCATTGAGGACCAATGCTGCAACATAGCTCTGATACCACACTATCATGTCCCCTCCCCTCATCCCGACGATGGAGAGGACCCAACCTACACACTACTGCTATCATTTAAGTGAGGATCTAAGTCCCATGAACATGAAAAATAAAAATGCTTTGGAAATAAAAATAGACACAGATGCATAATGCATGCAATCTACAGTGGAAGCAAATACGTTTCATTCAAGCATTCAACATGTTCATAATGTTCATTAAACAAATACAATTGCAGAGATTAAATATACAGGAAATACTTATCTTAAGAAAGAATATTCCCGCAACCAACTATGTTGCTGCAACGTTCCACCCAACCATAGGCCAATGTGCTCATCAATCTCTCAGCACCACTGCCACCCCCGAGCCGGGCATGATTCCCACAAGGAATAAGGGAACAACAACAGGCTCACACATAGCCAAAGACATATCAAAATTCATCCAAGCCAAAACTACATTTGGGTTTATCAGGCTGCTAAGGAGGTGGAAATGTGGAATTTCTAAGCTAGTGAGCTCAACCATTGAGCTAAGGACACCTACACAAGATCTGGCTTGGCTTCCCAAATACCTACACACCCAACACAAGGAAGCATCCCCTTCTTTGCTACACAGTCCCTCGGGCTATACCTCCCCTTCCAGTGCTCTTTAGGGTGTGCATGGAAAGATAACCAACCCCTCTTGATCTCTGTGTGAGGTTCCTTCCTTCACTAGGTTTATCAAGCCAATTTTGATCCAATTCCACTCCAAACTAGTTCAGACCAAAACAAAGGATGCACACACAACAAAATACAAGTTCATGGGTTGAGGAAAAACATCATGGGAGCCAAAAACTAAAATGGAAATTGGGGAAAAACACCCTGAGTGAGCAATACGATTCCAAGAAACGTTCAATGGCTTTACTGAGGCAAAAACGACCTCTACAAACCCTCAGATCGTGGATCTATGCTCCCATCCGCTAGCATTACCAAAAACGGATTTCCAGCTTGGAGAACAATGAGGAAAATGCAACAATTCATGAGGGAGAGACCCTAGCCACTGAGCATCACAAAAATGACTTCTCGGCCATGGGGAAAATGAAGAAAACTGCCAAAACGTGAAGGGAAACACACAGGAGCTCCAAAACGCGTGAGGAAGAGGAGGACGTGAATGCATAATGGGTTGGGCAGACATTTGTGTGTTTTTACTTGCCCAAGAAGTCAAAACACGTTTTTCAAAAACTAATGGCTTCTCAAATTTGAATTTCACTGCCATACTCTTCCCATCCTCATGCATTAAATAACTCAACCACTTCTGGAAGAAATAAATGATTGGGCACAAAAGACAAAATGGGTAGTTGACAGTTTTATGGGTTCTCCCTTTGACATTTGGCTTTACCTTATTGGCTCAAGGGTTTGAATTCCCCCCCTATTCCTTAGGAAATCATGCCCCCCATCTCTTTAATGTTGCATTGTCATTGCTGGTTGTGGGTATTTTAATTAAATTGCATATTTACATGATGTCCAAAATATTCAGTGCCATCGGCTAGCACGCTAACCATTGTACATCGATTTTAATTGTCGAAGCATAAAACACTAAATCGATGGTGGGGTGTTTTCCTTTAGCTCCACACCATGATTAAATACAATATTTACATCATATATAATTTAATGGAAATGAGGTTAAAACTGGGGTGTTACAAGGTTGTTCATTGTTCATTATCCTGAGTCGGGGAAGTGTTGTTCAGTGTGGTTCATTGTCCGTAGACGCAGCGCGAGCTAGCAGAGTGTTTTTACGTGTTTCTTTGTGCTACAGAGTGGTCTGGAACCTTGGCTATCTGTGTTACAATGTGGAGCCCTGTGTTGCTGAGTTACCTTGTGGTTTGCTGTGATGAGTACCCTGGTTTGGGTCTAAATAGTATGCAAGACTTAGGAGTGGAAGAGACGTCGAATGGGCTTGATAAACCTAGTGCAGAGAGGAACCTCACGAAAAGATAAGAGTGGCTAATGAATCTTCTATGCACAGCCTGAAGAGCATTGGAAGGGAAGACATAGCCCGAGGGACTGTGTAGAAGAGAAGGGGATGCTTCCTTGTGTTGGGTGTGTAGGTATTGTGGATGTCAAGGTAGATAGATCTTGTGGAGGTGTCCCTAGCTCTTGAATGAGCCACTAGCTTAGCCATTCTACCTTTCCACTGCCTTAGCATCCTGATAAACCCAAACATAGATTGGCTTGGCTAATAGCCTGATAAACCCAATCGTATATTGGCTTGGCTGAGCAACCTGATAAACCCAGCTGGTAGTTGGCTTATCTATGTCTTGTTGTGCATTTGGCCATGTGTGAACCTTGGTTGGAAAGTCTGATAAACCCAACTGTTAGCTGGCTTGGCTGAGAAGCTTGATAAACCCAGCAGTGAGATGGATTGGCTGAGTGGCCTGATAAACCCATCTGTTAGTTGGCTTAACTGGTCCTTAATGTGAATGTTGGCTTGACTATGTGCAATCTGATAAACCCAACTGTTAGTTGGCTTGGCTGTGTAGCCTGATAAACCCAACAGTGTATTGGCTTGTTTGCTTGCAGCCTGATAAACCCAATTGTGTATTGTCTTGGCTGGAAAGTCTGATAAACCCAACTCTAGGTTGACTTGACTGCGTTTGATGTGTTCTGGTTATGTATGAGCCTGTTGTTCCCTAATCCAAAAATATGAGAACATGACAGTTTTGGACTTCATGCGCTTCATTGTCTTCACTGTGTTGGTTTATATTAATTGATAATTCACACAATGTAAACCCCTTTACATCTTTCATCTATGCCAGCAAACAAAAATAATGTAAAAACATTGGTTACTTATCATTTTTTACTAATAACTAAACATACCACCCTTTATTTTATATAATGATAACAATTATTTTATATAATGATAACAAACTTCAAGTCATTATCTAGAAATACCTTCTATTCTTATCTCGATTCAACTAAATAAGGTGACTACAACTAACACCCTCAACCTCCTCATGTATCTTATAGCAATCCTCATTTGAGAAATGAAATAGACATGTTTACAGTGCTTTTGAACTAATATCTAAGGGAAAAGATGAAAGAGAGGCATGAAGCATAAGGCATGTATCTTCTTTAGATATTAAAGGCATCAAAGGTTTTATATGATCATAAAACAAATTTTGCATTTGAAAATAGTGATGAAATAAATTTTGCATTTGAAAATAGTGACGTGGCGTTCCATGAAGTTCCAATGAAGAAATCAATAGAAGTATTATTGAAATCACTATAGGGGTCATCCTTATGATCGACATAGTTAAAATTGCATTGGGTAAATGGACAAACAAAAAAGTCATCATTTTCAAGACTCGTGACCCTAAGAAGTAAGATGTCAAGAATGATTAGACATTTGACTAATAAATTTAAGAAGTTAAGAAAGGGACCTACATCCTCATGTTGAGAAAGAACATGAAGGATCTAGATGACACAAAATAGTTGTTTTCTTAATTAGATGAAGGATATTTTATCATAGTTACATAAAGTGATGATAAGTAATTATAGAAAAATATAGTTCTTACACATATTCTAAGTTAGTAAAGTATATGTGAAATTGATATGAAAGATTTAGAACTTTCTTATTTGAGATAAGGGATTTTTTTATATATATAATGATTTGATTATTAAAGTTTATATATATATATATATATATATTGGATTTGAAATTGTGATTTTTTTAAGGAGGAAACACATGTTTTAACTATTAGGTTTACTCATATTTTTATAGTTATATAAATAATAATAGACAAAGAGAATTATGAAATATTACTTAATGGTTAAAATAATAAATGAAACACAATAAATGTCTCTCACACCCCCCCACACACACACATATATAAAAACATTAAATCTATCATTGTAAAGATAAATCAATGAAATATGTAGAGTAAAGGGACCAAGTGTCCTTAATGGGCATTATACATGTCTTTCTCTATATATTATAGACCCTCCCTTAAGGTTGTAGGGTTGAAACTTACAAGGTATGGGTGAAAGTACATCAATGAAAATTTCTTAGGATGAATCAATCAAACCTTCAAGGTTGAAGCTAAACTAACAAAAGGAGGTTTTTTATCGAGATGATGCAGATGACAAGTACAAGCAACCTTATGGGCTTGAGAGAGGTGGTAAAGTTTAGTTATCAATTTGAGTGTGTTTCTACAAATTAAGGATTTCAAATACTAAAAGGATGAGAAGATTCTAATAGGGTTTATGTATAGAGAGGAATTGAATGGTTTAAATAATCAAGGGAGCGACCTAAACACATGAGAGAATATTGAGTTAGTCATTAAAGGGTCTAAGTCATACAAAATCATTATGCCACATTTGTTGACTTCGTGTTGCAGATATGGTATAATGGAACCATAGGTCTTAGGCCCAAATAAGCTATCTATGATGTAGCTTGTGTACCCCAAAGAAACCCGTGATATGCTTAGCGCCAAGAGATTAGGTAGTCTTTGAGAAGTCTGACTCAAATTGACTTCATAAATTGCAAGTCCTAATCATGTTTGGGCACCCTTTAAGATATCTGGGCACCCATGATATGCTTAGCGCCAAGAGATTAGGTAGTCTTTGAGAAGTCTGACTCAAATTGACTTCATAAATAGCAAGTCCCAATCATGCACCCTTTAAGATATCCTAAGTGACCATGGACCCAATCAATGGTATGCGGCCCCAACTAGATCCATGATTTAGAGAATGTCTCAAATATGTACACCAAGGGATCAAAGTGAGTCAAACTAGTGCCCAAAGGCTAGAGGTCTAAAGGGAAAAGGCACCTAAGGAACCCACTTAAGTGCTAGACATACAAATAGGGTCCCATGTAGAGAGAATATAAGAATGTGATCCATCACATTAAAGCAATAGTTAAAAGATAATGTATAATCATTAAGTAGGTCACACATGAATACGCCACAAAGCCACAAAAGTGAATCACATAAGACACCTCTTAATATATAAAGATATGTAAAGCACCTCCTCATGAATAAGCATATACAAATATTCTAGCACAAATCTCATATACCACTATATATATAATATAAACAAGCATATTATAAACCTTATCCATATTAATTTATTTATTTTAAGATTAATATTAAAATATTTATTTTTTATTATTATATTTATAAATCTCGTATATCAACTTAATATTTAACATAAATATTACATATATCACTTATACTAAATTGTTGAATACAATTTTTCACGTAATCAACATTGAATATTTAATAAAATATATTTATTCAATAAACAACATGATCACTTTAAAAAAACATTGAGAGGTCAAAGCATCTCAAACATGGAATAAAATGGTGTCAAAATTGGAATAAACTAAGAGACCCTTATATAAATTGGTATGTCAAAGATCGTGAAGATCGATCATCTTCAAATGAAATAGAAAGAGAGAGATTGTAGAAGGGACAAAGTAAAAAAATTAAAATTACTTATATTTCACGGAAAAATAATAATTATTTTTATTTTTTTATTTTTTATATGTAGAAAATTTACATTGTTTATTGTTTATAGACTAATTAACTTTACATCTAAATATATTCTACAAAATAGTATTGCAAATAAAAAAATTAATATATAACTATGTACCAAAATACTAGTACTATTAAATCTACTCTCCACTTATCTCTCCATGTTCTATTTAATTTCCTTTGTACATGTATTCAACATAAAAACAGAGAAGATGATAATAATCTCATGTATAAACTTGGAGTTTCATTATTAATCTTCCATTATCTGGTGGAAGGTCATGTGTTATGTCAAAGTTTCATTTTCTATCTTCTATTTATGCCATATGTTTATATAAATTTGGAGTTCATCCTTTGATATATCATTATCATTGATAGTTGATTTGTACTTTGGTTTTTCTCTGTGTAGATATGTTCAAATTTTACATCCTGGATATAGTTAGTCAATATGTCAATCTCATCATAACTGGGCCCGAGAAGAATGTTCCTATAGGGTCCTCTCTATCTCATTCAGTTAATGACAATTTTGGAGTCCCAAAAATTTGCAACTTATGTACTTCCTTCATAATAACTATCAACATAATAATCTTTAAAGCTAATAACTCTGCTATGTTATTAGAATTTTCCCCAATTCTACTGCAAACTTAATCTAGGGAAAATCAGTTAGATATAGTATACCTCTCGCCCCACTTAATGCAGGTGTGCCCTTAGATGCACCATCAAAAACTAGCCGTCATTTCTATCAATAATATC
>LPNX010906852.1:441916-456020 GCA_001517045.1 Pseudotsuga menziesii | reverse complement strand
TATATTGCATTGCACAGATAACGAGCTCTAGCTGATGCATGGATAACTCCTAGTTGAGGTGTCCACAACTCTAGCTAATGCATGGAGAACTCCTAGTTGAGGTGTCCATAACTAGCAGTTTGTCATGCAGGTGATAACTTATTAGTGACACTTAACTTGTGACTTATCGGTGTTCAACAACCACAAGTTAAGCACTTGTGGTAGTAACTAATGAAGTTAAGTTTATCCATTTATTAACTAATTTAATGAACCCTTTACACCCAACAATTTTATCATTAAATAGTACATTGTAATTATGCAATGCCAGGTCACAACTTCTGGTATATTGGCTTGCCAACTATTGGATATACCCTTGGGAGGTTATTATTCCCATGGTTAAGAAAAATTATGCATAGAAGCTTTGACTATGAAACTTTGCTCTCATAGATTTTAATATGAGATTAATATATATATATATATATTTTTAAATGAAATAAAGCAAAGTCAAACCTTATTCCCAAAAAAACCTAATCACTAAAAAAAGTTATATTTATGAACATTATAGCTTAATAGCTACCTCAATAAGCATGACAAATAGATGAACTCTCATTGCTAGGAGACTAGCTAGGTACTCTTAGCTCAATATAAGAGAGAAGTTGTCACGTTACATGTGAACTTCATTCTTTATAAGATAATGAGACTATCACTTACAAAAAAGAAAGATAATTTTTTTTATGTTTTCTAAAACTTTATTGACTCAATAAACTTCAACAGAAATTATTCTATAAATACTTTATTGACTCAATAAACTTCAACAGAAATTATTCTATAAATATAAAATTATATTATATTTTTTTCCTAATTTTTTTTAATAAATTAACTCAAAGTAATTGAATACATTGTCACATGGCTATCTCTATAAATATTAAAAATATATATAAAAACATTACACATAAACTAACATACTTTCCATTTCAATTTTCGACATTATAAAAATAAATAACTAATAAGTCAAGGGGTGTTCTTGTCGAAAAGAAAAGAAAAAAAGTCTATCTGACCCCAACATTGCCTATTCTATGTAGACATTACCTATGCATGTTTTTGGATTAATAATATTAGTACTAAAATAAATGCTCTTTTTCTATTTATATTAACATTAATAAAACTGCTATTTTGATTATTAAAAAATGTGAAAGAGTAAAATTGGTGTTCTTGGTCTATTTTCATTTATTGCATGCATGGTGGTGAATTTCCTGCTTCTTCTGCCTCTTTTTCTGTGTATTTGCGCGCGACGACTGTAGACTGTGACGACTTTGGTCTGCAGCTCAGCGAATGCCGGAACAAAGTGAAAATACAGCCGTATACACATTGTATATATCGTATATCCATCCATAGATTTTAGTTATCTAGCTGGACACGGATCTGATCCTCCGCTTCTTCCATCGGCCAAAGCAACGGTATGCAGAGTTGGTTTGTTTTGGGGACCTTTTTTCTTCTTTTTTCGCTGTGCTGTTTTTCATCTGCGATTCAACGCTTAACAACCGAAGTGGGGGGGGGGCGCATGTTCCCGAGCCTAAGAACATGAATATAATAATTTTTTGCAATATTTAAATATTAGAATGGGTCTGGGTGGCCTGGAACCAGCACGGAGTCGTCCCCACGCGGAAAGCCCCCACTCGGTTTTTGTGAATCCCACGGCTGTGCATGGCGCCGAAAATCTAGGGGCATGGCGTAGCCGTGGGATTAGGGGGAGATGCGGGGGAAGTTAGCGTGCTGTGTGGCCTGTTGGCTGCGGTAATTCTGCAGTGTGTTTATTTATTTGTATTTTGGGTCGGGGAAATAAGAGTTGTGGGTGTGGGGGTGTCGTGTTGTGTTGTGTGTATATGTTTGTGGCGGTGAAGTCTGTGCGTCTGCCTGTCTGTGTGTGTATATGTTTTCAGGGGATTGCTATATATATATGAGCTCTGCGTTGATCGCAGGCAATAGGATATAGCAAGAAGGAGTCCGGGAATCGAATCGCGGGGAGAAGTCGGGGAGATTCTTGTTCTTGTTCTTGTTGTTCTTGTTTTTGTTCCATTGGCTGAGGTTGCATTGATGATCACATAGATATATTTTCAGCTGGGGGTGGTGCTAAGGGGAATCGAACCGAGAACCGAGAATGAGGCGCATGAGAGCCAAGAAGGGCATCGCTGGTAAAAGAATAACGGGGGCATCCTGTGGCCTGGCGTGATTCTGAGAGTGGGCTGCGTTCCGGATTCATTCAGATTTTAGTTCTTGGAGGGGGGAGGGACGCTTGGAATCAAGAAATCAATCAATGGCCATGGCGCAGCAGCAGCAACAGACTGCTCAGCCTGTTGGCTTGGGTGGTGGAGGTAAGACTTCCGCCGCCGCCGCCGCCGCCGCCACCACCACTGCCACCACTACCGCTACCACCAACAGCAACAACACCACCATGGTTAATCAGAACCAGGGGGATACTACTTATACCAAGATCTTTGTGGGTGGGCTTGCATGGGAGACCAAGAGGGAGACTATGAAGAAGTACTTTGAACAGTTTGGGGAAATACAGGAGGCTGTGGTTATTATGGACAAGAATACAGGGAGGTCTAAGGGCTATGGTTTTGTGAGTATTTCACTTATTTTCTTACCCTTTTTTTATATTTGTATTTCGGATGATCTTGTCTGTATATGCATTAATAGATATAATACACGTCTGTCTATATATATATCTGTGTATATGCACTTTAACTCACACAGGACACACATATATGTATGTATATATGTGTGTATGCATGTATGTGATTTTAGGTTGTGGTATATAGGGTTGGTGTTAGATTTATGGCTTTTGTTCTGGTTGTTTTTTTAATGTTTGGGATTTGCATTTCTGATTATATGCATCTCTGCAGGTGACTTTCCGGGACCGGGAGGCTGCAAAGAGGGCATGCACAGATCCATCGCCGGTGATCGATGGCAGACGGGCTAATTGCAATCTTGCTTCATTGGGTGCCAGCAGGAGTCGGCCTTCTCCTCCGCAGCATAGTAGGCCTTTCATTTCTTTGCTCCCTATTTGTTTTTCGCTTCTTGCAAGATTGGATTGATTACTGGCTGAAAGGGATAATGATCATTGATGGTGATAAGTTACACTGCAATGTTCCTTTGTCATCGTTAACATCCCATATGAAGCATAACTCACAAGGTTACATACTAAATAGTGGAAACTAGGACTTTCTTTCTAGGGCAAAGAAGTTAGTTTTATACGCAAATGCTGCAGAGTGCAGATAGATGGAACATGGGATTTATGCATATTGGATGGCAGGTAACTGTGTTCTTTTGTTGGCAAGGATGGATATCTAGTCCATTATTAACATTTGATGATGCGTGACATGAATTTTCAATGCAAAACTCAGATTCAGATCTTTGAATCCGTGGTCTTGAAATACAATAAATCGAGGGGTATTCTTTGTGATGTGTATCTCCGGGGATTGTTTTTTTCCTTTCCTTATTACAGTGAAGGGTATCTCACATTCAAATTTACAAACAAAGACTGTCTTTCTTGGAAGGCCTCTTTTCTTTTGCAAAAACACAAATCTTGATTTGAATTGATTTTAAAGGGTATCTCACATTCAAATTTACAAACAAAGACTGCCTTTCTTGGAAGGCCTCTTTTCTTTTGCAAAAAACACAAATCTTGATTTGAATTGATTTTATTTATTTTGTTTTATATTGTTTAATAGATAAATAAATTTCCCTCACCTTTTAGCACTCAAGGTTACACAATGAGGAAGCTGGTACCTTGCCAGCACCCTGTGGATTTCCCTCTTTTTCCCTGATGTTTTGGATGGAGGGTGGTATTGATTGCCAGCCTCAATAGCGGCTGGGAACCCTGTAAGATTCAGTGAGAATCTTGATTTGAATTGATTCTGATAGATCAAGAGATCTTTTTTGAACTTTGTTTATCGCTTTGAGAAGAACAAATGTGCTTTCTGATGCAGAAGGAGTCTTAGAGTTACATATACATTCAATGTTAGCTGCTTGTGGATTGATATTTAAAAATTTTAAATGGAAAAGCTAGATGTATCTATATATTTATTTGTGTAGTTTAGGAATTTGAAAGTTTATGTACAGGGTACTTTATAATATATATTGGGTCATTGAAGAGATAATTCCAAGGTGTTATAAATAGGGGTTTATACGAGTTCAAGGTTAGACAGTCGCCTGTTGTTCAGCACGAGTGTGCGTGCTAACTTATGTTGGCTGAATCAGGTGGCAGTTGCCAATTATCCTTCAGCTGGAGAGACTGCTGTTGCAGTACTTGTTTCTACAGGTAAAGTGAAATGCCTTCTTCAGAGCTGAAACACAACATTAAGACCTTGTCTGGCCTGAAAGACTATCTATGGTTTATCCAACCTGTTTTCCATGGCATCTGAGTCTGGGTTTTAGAAGCACAGATTCCTTATTCTGCAGTGTTAATCTCAACAGATGTCGGTATTCATGAAGCAATGAAATGGACTATTTGTGACTGCGGAGAGGGAAAAAAATATATGAATGTATTGGGAGTTTGGCAAGTATGACCAGGTAGGGATGCCCGGGACGTTTGATTGTGTTTTGTGTTGGGAATGTAGCTGTCTCCTTACCAGTCAGAAGCAACATATCGTATTAGGTCAAATTGTGTCATATTGTATTTGGTGTTTGAAAAGGGTGACCAGGTAGGGTTGCGTGGGGTTTGGTTTCTGTTGGGGACCTGGGGTATGTAACTGTAACCTAACCAGTTAGAGGCAACGTATCCTTTTATGTCAGATTGTGTTATATCTTTCATACTAATACCACCTTATTGTCTTTGTCTTCTTACTTCCATGCTGGTTCATGTAGGCAACCGTTTCAGACCAAATGCTCACTTTCAAGGAGGCTCTCAAGCGGGAGTACCTGCTTATAATGGTGGCTTGACGTTTCCACAACCTGGTCCCTATCCTTATCAACAAGGTTATCCATATTCTCCATTTGGGTGAGTCCAAACATGCAATTGTAATCTTTTCTTTCAAAGACTTTGATCTTTATTGGCATCAGATCTATGCACTATGAAGATTGAGGCACAATTGACATAACCATGTTATATGGTTTATGGATATGATAGCTTGTAAAATAAAAATCGTGACAAGAACACTTTGAATAAGAAGAATTTCTTACCTAAAGTGATTTCTCTTAATAGTTAATGCACACGTGTGTTTGCAGGTTTCCAGCATATCCTCCAGATTTCAATTTTGCACAGGTATTATCAATAATAAAAACTACTGTGTTTGAGTGACTGGGCTTTCGTCTTTTATTAATTTTTGGTTTTGGTTTAGATTCTGCTTGCAGCACTGATGAGTTCATTTTAGATTTTCATATTTTTGAGGTCTTTGTCCCCTTTTCAATCAAGTGAAGTTACTACTGAAAGCCATGTATTTATGTGCCAACTTTTAGGTTGTAATTAGGGGTGGAAGAGGAAATGCCTCATCTCAACTCACTTGTTCATGTCTTGTATGTTTATGTCTACTTGGTTTGTTGCAGGGATTTTATAATCCATATGCAGCACCCCAGTTTCCACAACTATATGCTGGTCCAGCAGCAACAATGTATCCTCATGCACAAGTAACACAAGGTGCGTCTGGATATCCTGCCTCACCAGGATATATGCAGGGTCCACATATTGTTCAGTATAGCAGCCCAGGATTGGTAGCGACAACGACTGCTTCGTCACAGTATGGGGGTGCAGCATCAACACAAAACCCTGGTCAGTCTTCAGGTACATTCCACTCCCATATTTATGTCAAATATTATAATCATTTTCAATTTCGGTGGGTTTTGTGGCAGATAAAAAGTATATTAACATTTTATACTATGTAATTTTGATGAATTCTTTCTCATGCAGGAATGGCACTAACAGGTGCAAATTCGGTCTCTGTAAATCGGAGTCCAGGACAGACACCACAACAATATGCAGTGCCAGTGGCTCTTCAACAATATGCGGCTGTAGCAGCTTCTGAACAGACTGCTTCCTGATGTATGTTTTATGACTAATGAAGAGAGAAGAGGCATACTTCTTCAACAATGACTTAAAGTTGAGATGAAACTTGAATTGAATATTCTTTATGATCATTACAAATCAGAAGGGCATTATATTAAATTGTTTCGGTAAACAATTATTTCTGTTAATTTTGATCCTTATTGCTAATAGTCCCCAATTTTTATTCTTTTGAATTTTATACATTTACGGTGGAGAACTAGCTTTTTGAGAGGCTGATATGGGACTTCAAAAAAGAAATAGATTCAACAAAGATATATTACCAAGATTTTTTTTTCAAGAATGTATTTGGCTCATACAGGCATCATTGTAAGTATCTGATGTTTTAAACTGATCATTTAGGTACATTTGTAGTAAATCTGAATAGATAAAATTTGGGTTAGATTGAAAACACTTGTGCACTTGAATTGTTGCTCCGATGACATTCTAGGTCAAGGGAAGTTATGAACTTCAAAATTATTTAAACCAATCATGTGAGGTTTGACTTAAAATTTTGTATGCATGTTTCACTCTTGGATGTAGGCTGCAAAAGAAGATTGACAAAGTTCAATTTCACTTCAACATTTAAATCCTCAATCTTTGCTACTGCCTATATGAAGTGAAGTTTGAGCTAAACCCATTTATGCATGTTTCAGTCATGGATTATTAGGCTACAAAATAGATGAATCAAATCATTCCATTGGGGTTTAAGGATTGTTTAAATGGGAACTTTTGGTTTTGTGATAAGTTCAGTTATGTTTGATATGTAGGGAGTTGTGAATCGCAATTCGTCGTTAACTAGTAACTGTTTAGTAGGGACCAATTGTGATTGCTAGTAACTGTTTAGTAGGGACCAATTGTGATTGCCAATAGGGATTACCAGGGATTACCAGAATCACTATAGTGAACTAAGGTAGTTAACACTCTACTCTGAAGTTCACATGAAAGTGACACCGACTTATTTTGAGCTTTAAATTGTAGATATAAAATTTTGAATTTGCTTTTTAAACCCAAGGATATATTGGTCTCTATGTTTATTCTATGTTTATTTGTTATTTGGAATTATATTTTACCTAAACCAGGAAAATAGCGTGTCTATTTAGATTCAATTATCCTCTTTTGGTACACAATCTACAACTATTAATCTGCAAGTAAGTGGTGATTGATGCCTGGGTTTTTAATTTCATAATTTACCAGCTGCTTAAAATCTTTTCTGGAATAAATAATAAATATTAGTTTATCAGTATCTCTGAAAACTTATCCCCTACCAAGCCTCTGTGTGTAATTGTTTCTAAATAGCTTATATTCCTTGGAATACATAATAATTTATAAGTATCTCTGAAAATTTGACCCCTGCCACAGTGTCTAATTGTTTCTAAATAGCTTATAATTTTTTTTCTTCGAAGTATTGTTTGCTTATAATTTTTTTTCTTCAAACTTCCCATACTTTGTTATGGGTTTACACTGTAAGGAATGAGATCAAAATAAACTTGTCCCCTGCTAAGCCTCAATGCGTACGTCTTTCTTCAAACTTATACTTTGTCATGGGTTTACACTGTTACAATTCTGTAAGGAACGAGATCAAAATAAGTTCATCCCATCACTGCTCAGCAATCAGTACCAATAGAGAATCATCCACAGCCCTCGAACAAAGATGGTTGGAAAAAATATTTATTTCGATCCTAAACATCATGATCTATCCCACTATGATGGCATGGCAGACGTTTTGTATATAAGAACATTGCGTCTAATTTGTAAATTTATGAGATTATAGCCTTTGGAAAAGGACCTTGGAAACAAGATTTAATGAAAAGACTTTTTTTTTTTTGTATATAAGAACATTGGGCCTAATTTGTAAATTTATGAGATTATAGCCTTTGGAAAAGGACCTTGGAAACAAGATTTAATGAAAAGACTTTTTTTTTTTGGTATATAAGAACATTGGGCCTAATGAAATAATTTTCACTACATTGATCTGAAGATTTTTTAGTTTTTTTTTTTAATTTCAGATCGAATCTTTGTTTATTGATTAACTTGGTTCTTGAAATTATGAATGTTGATTTATTTGGATTTTCTGCACCTTATGGTTCTATGTACATCTATAACAGATTGATAGATTGATTTTGGAACATAGGCTCATTGTAGATCAATCAATTATAAAATCAACCATTCTTACTCCATAAACCACCTTATGTTTCTATGTACATCTATAATAGATTGATTTTGGTACATAGGCTCATTGTAGACCAATCAATTATAAAATCAACCATTCTTATACATAAAATTCTTACTCCATAAACCAGTAGAATAGATAAGTGAAAAGACAAACCAATTATATAATCAACCATTTATACCATATAACCAAAAGAAAATTGCTTGAAAATTTGTGTTATTCTTGTCAATGTTTATCAATGTTTGTAAAAAGAGAAATCTTCAAAGTTTACTACCTCTAACTGTGCCCAGAATTTGCATATACAGTTAACATTGATGCAATATGTTGATGTGCCATCTAAAATTTATGTTATAATTTATGTTATATAATTGGTTGATTCAACAAAGCATATAAGTTGACAGGTCAGCTTACCATTTAATTTCTACTTATGGAATCATATTTTATTTTTAAAACCTCTTCTTTTCTTAAATGGTTGCCTTGAAATAATATTTATTACAAAAACCTCAATTTTGATTTTTATTTTTAAAACCTCTTCTTTTCTTGAAGTTGCCTTGAAATAATATTTAATACAAAAATCTCAATTTTAATTTCAAAATCCTAAAAATATTACTTATAAATTTCAATTACAAAAATCTTAAAATAGATTTAAAAAATCTTTGAATTATTACTTATAAATCTTACAAGGAATATTAACATTCCTTGAAATAATATCTATTACAAAAATCTCAAAATTGATTTCAAAACTATAAAAGTATTACTTATAAATCTCAATTATAAAAATCTTAAAATTGATTTAAAAAACCTTAAAATTGATTTAAAAAACCTTGAAGCATTACTTGTTTGAAACGATTAGTGTGGCAAGAAAGTTCAATTTAAAAATAATAATAATAATATTTTTTTTTAAAGAGTGATGAACTAGGTTTTCATTTGTATAATTGTATGATGCAATCCAATAGTCATGTAAATGTATGGTCAATATCAACAAATAGGAGAAGGTAACTTTTGTTTTTTACTTTTGATGGGAATGAAGGGTTTTGATAAGAGATTGAATTTTTTATTTGTTTTGTTTTTTAACTTTTGGTGAGAATGAATGGTTTTGAGAGGGGTGAAGGGTTTTGATTAGAGATTGATTTTTTTATGTCTAATTGCATGATGCAATTCAATAGTCATGTAAATGTATTGTCAATATCAACAAATATGAGAAACTTAACTTTTGTTTTTAACCTTTGATAAGAAAGAAAGGTTTGAGAGGAGTGAAGGGTTTTGATAAGAGAGTATTTAAGGTAGAGAAGGCATTCTCCACCAACTTTTACATAAAATGGTTGAGAAGTTAATTATGATATAAAGATAGTGTTAACTATTTGTTAACACAAGTATTTTTGCATTTATATTCACAACTAATTAATGTGAAAGTGTTGGGGCAATTTTACTTTTCATGGATGTAGTTGAGGTACTATCCATCAATTCTTACACAAGGCCATTAAGTTAATAGTGATATAAAGATAATGTAGTATTTGTTTTTAACATTCACAACAACCAAGGGGAAGGGAAGGCATTGGGGCAATTTCACTTTTCATCAATGCAAATGCTTAGGGTCCATATTTCATAGGCTTATAGGCTTTTGGCTAACCTGCTACTCAATAAACTCTACAATGTAATTTTTGGCTATGCGCTTTTCTACTCAATAAACTCTACAATGTAATTAACTTTTTGGCTATGCACTTTTCTACCTATTTATTCTAAACTCTTTACAATCTAGGTCCTCTACTTTATTGTGCCTCTTCTTTTTGCTTGCATTTGACTGTTTAAGTTCCTTGATGTTATTTCTTCTTATGCATTATCTTTTATCCACATTGATTGGTGTGTTCCATATGTGTTGTTCCATGCACTATATTCCTTTTGCAACACACATCGTTGTTTGCCTTATGCTTGCACCATCTAACATGTTTCCAAGTGCTCTTTCACTTTTGACATTTGCCATCTCCCCAATGAGCGTCGTGTTTATTTTCAACATGCTTCCTTTAAAATTGTGTTGTTTATCCTTGTCTTGTCTCCAAGCTTTATTTTAGCCTATATTTAACTTATCCCTATGAGAACTTTTGGTGCTCACATTGGAATATGATATATACTCCTATGCCATCTTCTTTGCTTGTACACAATATTCCTTGAACTAAATGTTTTCTCTTCCAAAATTTTAATCCCTTGTCTTATTTCTCAACATATGCTTCCTCCAATTCCATTTTAAAAATTTCTTCTTTATCATCATTGGTAATAATTTATCCTTTGTATTCATACTAAGTATACCAATTGGATGAATTGTTAAACTCTTGAAATTCTATTTAGATGCATTGTCACCAAACTTTCTCCAAATTATCTTGGTCCAATCTTCCTTAGATTGAGCTTGCTATATGTGCCTTTGGGATAACAATAATTTCTCAAACACACAATTACTTTGTTTCTAATGTTAAATGACTTAAATCCCTTGTTCACATCCATGTTATTCATGTACTTCGCTCTATTCTCCTCCGACCTTGTTTGGACCTTCAAATATATTTGCTCTATTTGTTTTGCAAAAGCCTCTGCATCATCAATGTTCTTCACGCTCATAGGGAGATCTATTAAGTATATATCTCCTTCATATTCCTCTCAAACAATATCTTTAATGCACAAAACTTGGTTTCCTTCTTGATTGAATTGATGTATGAAAACCATCCCCGTACTAACCTTGATCCCCAACTCGTTTTTAGCTAAAACATCTTTGATTCCTAAAATTTGGTTCATCCCCTGTGTGTGGTATGTTTGAACAAAATTGTAGTCTCACTTGCATATTTTGCCAAATATGACCAATGTGACTCAAAATTCGCATGCCCTTGTTTGAGGTGATTGTCTTTTACAATGAATGGATTCACTCTCTCTAAACAATAACTCTACATAATCGCATGCATGTCTGGATTTCACGCAAGAAAACAAGTGTACCATTTTGAAAACCTATCAATCACTACAAAAGCTACATCTAATTTGTGTTGTCTTTGGCAATACAAGTATAAAAGACATTGATATATCCTACCATTGCATACTCAATACTAATAGCAATGTATATAGTCATGTGTTTTGGCTTTCTGCCCTTTTACCATTTGGCGTATCCCACAACGCTCCACAAACTTGCTCACCTCTTTCTTCATACTTGGTCATTACTACTCCCTTCCAACATTGCAAATGTATTATCATGCCCAAAATGCCCTACTAATTTGCCACTATGAATCTCTTTGTTCATTCTCTCTTATTGATTCCCTTATTGATTCCATCGGTATACACAACTTTCTTCCCTTGAGCAAATAATAAACTTCTATAAAGTTTTTCTAAGTGGGATTGTTTTATCCCATAGTACCATTGTTATACACATCTTTGCAACTCAAATAAAATCCCTATATTAGCCATACAACTCATAGATGTGATTAAAGGTTTCTCATTCTTCATCATCACCAAAATAAGAAATCTCTTGCTCAAGACCTTTGTTACGTTGTTCTATTTCCCTGCCTTAATCTTCACCACAAAGATACAACTTTACATAAACTTAATCCATCTAACATGTTGTTGACTTACTCCACTTGCCTATTAATAAACTTTAAATATGTAATTATTTTTTACAAAATGAAATCATCTAATCAATAAATAATGTCTCCAATGCTTCACAATAAGCGTTATTGCATATGATTTTAAGTCATATGTCGAGTACTTGCTCTTTGGCTCACTCTACTTATCAATAAAGAATGTTATTAACTTCTCTTTTAGACTCAATTCCATACTGATAGTAATTATTATTCCCTCAAATTCCACAAAAACACATCTAGATTCAATTTCATACTGATAGTAATTATTATTTGATCAAATTCACCAATAACACTTTACCAAAAATTTACACTTAGTGCCTTTGTTATCTTGCTTTGTTGTTCAAAGCTATGTTGTGTTGCTCCACTTCATATAAATGTGCATATTTTCATGCAAATTTGTGATTGATGCATTTTATTGTGGGAAAACGATGACATACCTAAAGCTCTTCATTTGCACGTGGATTGAAATATCAATATGGGACTATTATTTTATTGTCTCTGGGTAATGAAAGATGTAAAAGTCTTTTTAATTTTAAGTGATCAAAGCTCAACTTTGTTTTGAAAGTTTTATTGTGTATTGAAAATATAATTTATAGAAAGTTTTGTTTTACAAAACTGTATTAACATTTAATAGGTTAAATTTAATGAAAGATCACTGTTATTAATTTTTTTAAATGTGAACAAAAGATTTTTACCAAACACAATCAACATGGATTGTATTAGACGATACAATTATTTGGATTTGCATTTATAATAATAAGTATTATTATTTTAGTAGATTGATTGTATTAGATGGTACAATTATTTGAATTTGCATTTATAATAATAAGCATTACTATTTTAATTATAAGATTCAGACTCTTTATTTGTATATTTATGTTTATGTATCATATTAACACGAATAAGAAAATAAAAATAAAAACAAACATTTAAAAATACAATAAAATATCAGTTTTATATAAAGATTTAAAATTTATTAAAGATATAAATATTTTATATATTTAAAATTGTAATATAATAATAAATATTTAATTTGAAACATAAAATAAAAACTAGAAATTCATAACAAAACTCCTAAAACTTATACATATAAAAACTAGATTCAATCTTGAATCTAGTGGTAGCGGAGTCCAACACTTTGACCTTCAAGATTTAGAGGTGTCCATTTTACTTGAAGTTAGAGTTGTGTGGACAAATTAGAGTGAGGCAATTTCTGTTGACCACGTACTCTAGACCAAGCACTATTGTTGATTGAAATTTTAAATCAATACAATCGAGTGAACTGCTTAATCAAGAGTTTGAATTAATGCTTCACGGAGAGTTTGAGAATGCCAACCTACCCCAAGAGTGAATTTGACACTCCATTTCATGAATTGATCTCTCAACCAAGTGATATATTTATACTCTGCCAAAATTATTTCTATCAAATCTTTGAAATTTGATTCAAATAAAAAATAGAGGGAAATCATGAAAAGTGTTCGATAAAAGAAAATTTGAGAAAAAGGGTTTGCATGAAACCATACAAGGGGGAAAGAAGAAGGATTCACATAAATAATAAAGGGTTGTAGGAGTTTCTAAATTGAGTTACTTTAAACGCTTACTAACTACCTTGATGGTCTTTCTCTTTAGCTAGGTGAGTTACTCCCTTGCTTGTGTATTTTATCAATACTTGGGTGAATTTACTTTGTTTGGGGCAAATTTGTATTATTTGGATGAATTTATAAGTGCCTTCGGTAAATTTATCAATGCCTAGGAAATTTTTGTTAGCTTGGGGTGAATTCATACTTCATTGACAATGGTATGAATTTAATAGTGCCTAAGTAAATTTTCTTTTCTTAGGGCGAATTTGAATGGTCTAGGGCATGTTTATCATAGTTAGGTCATTCTCTTACCATTGTTGGGCCATACAAATCATTGCTAGACATGGGGCAATGTGTTGGGGATATTTTGTTTTATTGGTGAGTGGACCAACATATGAGATGCATGAAACAACTCAACATATATATAGGTTAATTAATGGGCCTTCCTTAATTGTCATGCACATCCCTTATTGATAAGTTAAGAAGTTGTTATTGGATATAATGGGTTCCTTTGATTAAGTGGTATTTAATTTACGTGTTAAATCATTTCCAACCCCTCAAAATTTATGGTAATTGAGGGGCATTGAGGCGAACACACCTAGAACAACTCCAAGTTTTGGCATTCCTATTGAACACCATACACCTTCCTTCATCACTGGAATTCACGACGTTGGTCTACAGGTGAAGTTGCACTAAGATATAGAACTTGTGAAGATGGAAT
>LPNX010906852.1:318348-440843 GCA_001517045.1 Pseudotsuga menziesii | reverse complement strand
GAGAGAGAGAGAGAGAGAGAGAGAGAGAGAGAGAGAGAGAGAGAGAGAGAGAGAGGGGCGCAGAACCCATAATCACATTTTGTTGATAGGTACGGAGAGAGAGAGAGAGAGGGGCGCAGAACCCACAATCACATTTTGTTGATAGGTACGGAGAGAGAGAGAGAGAGAGAGAGAGAGAGAGAGAGACCAATGAGTATAAACAAGTCTGATAAATTCTAACAATCCAATACTTTAGCCATATGCACTTAGATAAATTTGTTTATACTACACAACATTTAAGCTAGGTTTAAACAATCTAAGCTTATTCTCTCAAGTGAATGCACAATTGGATGTGATAATCCAATTGATTAAAATCTAATATAGTTGTTGAAATATCTAGTAGTATTATTTAGTTAAGTGATTAGGAAGTGGTGAGATCTAGTAATGCTTGGTATTGAGAACCAAGATGTATTAGAGTCTATGCTTTAATTATCAACTAGGGGATGTAATCTTGCAAAGCAACTTGCACTGTATATGCATTACAGATCTTATCAATGTTCAATAGAGACCTTTATTTTGGAGGGGAGTTTCTCTTGATGGTGATGTATCATCTAATTTCAACTTGACTAACTAAGAAAGCATGTGGTAGTTATTTCTATTCTATAATTCAACTAGATCAATCATGTATACAAAAAATTTCAGATAAGCAATGTGGAAAACATTGAAAATCAAGCTTCTAATCACTTTAAATTTAAACATAATCCTATTCCTTCCAATCATCAAGTTGTACAGCTACATCTCAAGGCATACATACTAGAATCAATAGTCACACTTTAACAACAATAGAAATCAAACTTCTGTGTGCTTGAAATAAATCCTAATCCTATTTCTTCTAATCATCCCATTGTAATTCTACAACTATTATACAGTGAAATGGCACTTCTCCGTCCGAGTAATGACATCCAATATGTCGTTGCAAAAAAGGATACTATGGATTGAAGTAGCCATAACCCTATATATGACTTGGATCCTTAATACACCTTGATCACTCCAGCATCAACCATTTTTTCTCTTAAGCTTACCATGTATTCGTGACTTTCCTTTGAGCAACTTGTGTACTATTCGTGGGTCTGCCATGTACAACCCACGTATTATCAATATTTGTGAGTTTATTTAGGGAAACCCGCAAGTCACTCTCGAGATGCTCCATATGAAGCCATGAATGCCATTAAGAATAGTTAAAAAATAAAAATATGATTAATTAGGGGAAGTTAGGCTCAATTTGGAAACTTCCCCAACTTACCCAATCATCCTAAGCCTCAAATTCCTTCCTCACAAGAAACTATAAAAATAGGAGAATGGTATGAGGAAAGGGGACCAAATTTGAAGGAAAAGTTATGCTGGAGGATTCCATTGAGAGGAGGAGCAAGAGGACTCATGTCTTGGTTTGCAAAGGATCTTGGTCAGGTAGGAGGCTTTGTTATGTTTCAAGATCTATGATAATAAATATTGTTTTTTTTTCCCATCAATGTCTAGATATATGCTTCTAATGTTATGAGTAATGATTAAGGTTTTAATTTGTTTTGAATGCAATCATTATATGTTCATATCTCATTTTATATAACAACAGGAGATACTTTGAAGAAAAGGAAATCTTTGTTGCAGGTACTAAAGATTGGAAGCAAAGGAGCATTGGAAAAGAAGAAGAAAGATAGGATCAACCGTCATAAACAAGGTACATATTCTCTTTCTCTTAATCTCTAATTTATGCTTGTAAAACCGTAGTTTTCTTCAGAAAAAAAGTAAGTTGTTGGCCTCTAAACTCCCATTCATAAGGTCGATTATCCCTGACAACATAATTGGTGACTCTGCTGGGGAGTCTATTTTGTTTTGGGGTCTCTTATTTTGAAGTCTTTGTCCAGTTTTTGCCTTTTTTGGTCCTGCTTAAGGTTTGCAGTGGTCTGTTCTTAGTCTGTTTGCTTGAATATTTGATGCTCTCGGCCCCCTTTTTCTTTTCTTTTTTGAAAATGTTTTCAGGCATTCGCGGGTTTCCTATACTTACAGTCGTGTTTTTCCATTTGAATTCGCGGGTTTCCTATACTTACAGTCGTGTTTTTCCATTTGAATTCGCGGGTTTCCTGAAGTATAGTCACGAGTGGTTCGCGAGACTATCACTACACAATCGCGTTTTCATGTAGATAAATGTCAATCCTAGGGTTTGCTTTCTATGAGTTTGCTTTTTATATTTGATTGATTTTGGGGCTTCATCCTGAACGTTTATCAGTCTATGACTAGTTTCAAGTCTTTTTTGGTTTGCTTTTGTAAGCCTTGCTTTGGTTAAGTTAGTTTGAGTACATGTTTAAGGATTTTAGGTCTCTCCTCTTGGCGCTTTTGGTTGGAGTATGAGTGGTTGTTGAGAGTTTAACCTCTGTTAGTGCTTGCTTCATCGTGTTGTCAGATTACTTAAGTGGTTTATCTGTTGTTACTTCTCTATTTTTTTGAACAACTATGTTTTTTGTTTAAAAAGTTTTGAGTAGTTCAGTCCAAGTAGGGATTTCTCAGCTTTGTAAAGTTTTCAAAGTTTGTTTGTGAGGTTTGTTCATTAGTCTTGCCGATACATATTTTCATAACTCTAGCTTATATAGGAGCATAAGTTGTATTTGTTACTTTCATTTTTGAAAAAATATAAAAACAAATCATTATAGGTGCATGTCTAGTCTTAGATAGGATCATTGTACATTGCTTTGAATTTTTCAAAAAAAATAAAATTATTTGATTTGCAAAGTTCAATAGTTAAAAGATTTAATTATTTTTCAAAAAAAGGAAAAGAGAAATTAAAATGGAAACGTCAATTTCAATCACTTTACATCATGCTTTTGGTTTCTAGTAAAGTCAAAAACATCACAAGTTGCACGACCATCACCCTGAATAAAAAGAAGCCTTAAAAAGAACAATAATATTTAAAATTTAATAGTAACATTTTTCTTTTTATGGAAATCATCAACTAGCTTAGGCTAGGGTTTTGGACTAGGGCTATCTATAACTATATGAAACTTGTTAAATTCAGACTTAGTGTCCTATTGCTTAGGAAACCCATTTTGATAGGAAGGTCAACCGAAAAGCTCCTCTAGCACATGAGTTAAGCTTGAGGTTGCGTGAATCTTGAGTTGTGGAGATACCCCTCCAATACTTGGCAGCTCATAAACCAGGATTGTTGTGCGTACGCGGGTTCATTTAGTACCACCTTTTGGCCTCATGTGGTGTCGGTGCTGCTTGAATTTCGGGCTTGTTACCCTTCCCATGCACATCAATCAGACCGACGACTGTTCCGCTGGAACTTTTCTGTAGATTTGGTAACCATAGTATCTTGACCTAGGGTTTCTACACGGGTGACGATGGAAATCTATTTCCACTGTATCTAGAGTAGACGTGGGAGGAAACCCCATGCGGTAATTTGGGAGGGTGGTTGGTGATTCTACTACTTGCACCCAGATAACTTGTGTCAGGACCTCACGTAACTGCTCTACAGCTCTTCATTGGTCTGTTCTAGGCCCTCATCATCCCAAACGTTCCTTTGAAGGCACATCGTTATCCCTGATTGGTTGTGATACTTAGGGAAATTTTTAGTGGTGTGCTCTTTGGATTTCTTGTGATATAGTATGACCTCTTAGGTGTGTGATTTAAAACTCTTTAGCTGTGGAGGATCAACATCCTCGTAGATCTCAACTGTTGCAAGTCCTTCATCCATCTTCAGCAGTGGAGCCTCCACCGCCACCTAGAAGGCAGAGAATTAATACAAGTGGTTTTTCGAATTGATTGGTATTAGTGAAAGTCCAAGGGAACCTGAACTTAGGTATAATCAACTTGATCATTCGTCAGTAGAAATCGAAGACTTGCAGGCTAAAGAGTTTGCAAGGAACTATAATTCACCACTTACAAATTTGAGAGATCGTGTGCTTGTTCAAGTTAGGCCTTACACTCATTTTGGTCTTGGTGTTTAATCAAATCTTATCATGTCAAATACTAGAGAAGGACGTGGGGATATACCACTACTTCAGCCATGTCATCTGGCAGAGCATCTCCTCTGCATGTAAGTGTGTCGCTATCGAACATACCTAATGCACCGGTAGTGTCTTTAAATTTTACTCCGTCTACTCCTTTATCTCTGAGTGCTATAGTGGTTAGACCTTCAGCACCTGCAAGTACTACTACCGGCTCGACTAATATGGTAGTTATCAGTGTACCCAATATGCCTTTTACGTCCTCTCCCTTATTTCAAAAAATTTAGAACATTCCTAGTGGTTCCACTCCTCCTGTCCAAGGGTATCCTTGGTATGGAGGACACATTCCTCCATCCATGCCATATGTAGGCCCTACACCTACTTTGGTAGGCGTGTCTGCTGGAAGCACGAATCCTTTATTCAGATTCATCTTCCAAACCTTAAGCCATGTCTCATCCACCGTGATTGGAAGCTCTCTTTTTCACTGTTTGGTGGAAGGTCAATAGCTCCAGTATCAATGACACCTGGCTCGGGTGGAATTAGACCAACTCAGCACATCACACCTCAAGTCAGTAACCCCTTAGGTTTTAGATGGAACCCTTTTCAAAATATTGTCACTTCTTCACAACCGATGGCTGGGGAAACCCTAGTCAACATTATGAGAACCTCGATGTGGAACCTTCCTCACATAAAGCTCCCCAGTATCAATCCCCGACTCGACCTTGAATTCCTTTTCTAGCAACTTTGAATTTTCTAGACCTCTTGAAATTAATAAATGACTCTATGCGCCATGATCCTACCAGTCCCTATCAAAATCCCTTCCGATATCCCAAAATTTAAAGGGAAGACTGGAAAGGAACCCAGTGACCATGTCACAACCTTCCATCTATGGTGCTCTTCTAACTCATAGAATGACAATTCAATTCGGTTAAGGCTCTTTCAAAGAAATCTGACAAGTGTAGCAACTAAATGGTATATCAAACTTTCATCTGCTGCTTACGACATTTTTCTATACTTAGCCACTTTTTTCCTCAATCACTTTCAACTTCTAGTTCGGTATGATGTCGGTACTGACCTTTTGTCAAATTTTCGATAGAACAAATCCACCTAGGTCCCTGACAATATTCAGGAGTGGCGAATAAGGAAGAGGTTGCTAATATTCCTCCTGAATTTATGTTGGAATAGTTATTGAAATATTTTCTACCATATATTTCAAAGGAAGTATCAACTTCAAGAGTAACAACCAAGGAAGAGGTCATCCTTAGAGCCCAACAGTTGGATCTGATCTATCCTCAATCTAGGATTCTATACGAAATTACACCGGATGCGCCAAGGTCTAATACTGACTTTGTAAAAGAAAAGCATGGACCGCATGTCGATGGCATCGTTGATTCAGTCCAACCACCCACTATAGAATCACTGGCTAAACAAATTCATGAATTAGATGTGAAGCAGTCTACAGTGGATGCATCCAAGGATGCAACCCCCTCCCCTCAGAATGCATAAGTTTTTAATGCACAATCCACCCCGAAGGGCACTCAACAATCCGGTGGGAAGAAAAAAGTGAAGAAATGGGAGGGAAACGAAAACAAACAAAAGCCCACAAACAATGATGAGGGGGGAAAGAAAGAAAATAAAAAGGTAAAGTTCCCATGCAAATTTTGTTAGGAGGATCACTTTACCTATAAATTCCCTTTAATGGAACAAGCCCAGAATTTGTTGAAGCAATAACCTGTTGTCCTTAAGGATCCTTTTCCACAAGGAAAAAATGCAACTTCAAGTGATTCGAAGAATGTTGGGGGTACTCGGAGTACTCCCCATGCCAATCAATCTTACATCAACATGGTCCGCTCCCAAACTTTGTCACAAACCCGAACCAAGAATTGCGAAGCAGAATCTTCATAGAAAGACAAGCAACCTGTCGAGTCATCAACCCCTCTTTCAATTGAAAAACTCGCTAAACCTATGCCAAAAATACCAAAAGGTGTTTTCAAAAATACATACCACAATCCCAATGCAAGGGTTACTCCCAAATACTCAGTTGTGGAGGATTTATCCCAAACCCCTTGTGTTATGTCTGCCTTGAAAGTGTTGCAAAGTTGTCCATCTCAGCAACATGCACTTTTGGCAGCCATCAGTAGTATAGATTTTGCGAACCTAACAACCAAGTTTGACTTATCTGATCTTAGGCCTCACTTACCCTATCACATCATTCTCCAAATAGAAGTAGTCCATGGTGGCAAAACCATTGGACGAACTATTATAGATGAAGGTGCATCTACATGCGTGATGGTTGTTTTGTATTGGAAAGCTCCTGTATCCCTGGAGTTAATCACATCAAACACCTTACTGGCCACTTTTGATGAAATATATTTCCACCCTCATGCTATACAACCTTCTTTTGATATAGAATTGGCAGGAAAAATGGTTTCAGTAGAAGTTGAGGTCGTTGACGCCCCTCTGGACTACAATTTACTCTTGGGAAGGAGTTGAACATATTCCATGTGTGTTATCTTTCGTGTTCTAATTCCCCCCCATGAATGGAAGCCAGTGACTATTGACCAATTGTATTATACATAGAAATGTCGCATAGACACATCAGAGTCTAATGTTCCTTTGATCGATCAATCGCGTTCAACAAACGAAACTCTAGGAGATGGGATGTATACTTCATTGATGGGCACTTTTGATTTTCCCATTCCTATTAATTTTCAAAGATCGATTAGTGTAGGGAAAATTGTTGTACATTTGTATATAGGAATGATCCATGGATTTTCCTGTCTCATGCCGAACCTGATGTGCCCTTGTTCACATCAGAAATAACTTACCAAGCTTCAGTTGATGCTACTGCTGATACCCTCCTAAATCCTTCCATCTCAGAGGATCCAAAGGAATCCTATGTACCTGCATGGACAATGAACTCAACCTATTCACGTGATTTCTTAGACATGGTTTTGTCATCTAACAAATCCATTTTGGAGGCAATGATAGGACCTGACAAAGTATGTGAAGACTTACATCATAAGTCCTATTTCATACCAGATCTTAGCAGGATTGAAAGTTCTAAGTTCCATGTGAGACTAAGTGAAGGTGTTGATCAACCTGTAAATCCTTTGCCCAAGGAAGGAGTGTTCGCGGAAGGAAAAATGGCCACATATCTGCCACTATATCCATCAACATCTCCACTAAACCTGATGTTGTGGAGAATGTTTACATTAGCGCAAGTTCTTCACCTGAAGAAATTGCCACTTATACAACCTTATTTAAGGAGTTCTGAGATGTCTTCGCCTAGTCTTATGAGTAGATTCCAGGTATCCATCCATCCATCGTAGAGCATGGAATAGAAACATACCCTAATGTCAGACCTATTTGACAAAAGCTCTTCCTAGTGAATCTGCAGAAAGCGACAAGCGTCAAGGATGAAATGGAAAAATTATTGAAAGCTGGTTTCATATACCCCATATCTTTAACAAAATGGGTATCCTACCCAATCCCGGTGGACAAGAAGAAAGGAACTATCCTCGAGATCTGCACAGACTTCAGGGATTTAAACAAGGCATGTCCTAAAGATAACTACACCACACCTTTCATAGATCAAATAATTGACGCATGCGCTAGTAGCGAAGTATTTCCGTTTATGTATGGCTTCTCATGATATAATTAAATCCAAATAAAACCCAAGGACCAACATAAAATGACTTTCATCTGCCGCTGGGGGACTTTCATGTATAAGAAGTTGTCGTTTGGATTGAAGAACGTTCGGGCCACTTTCCAAAGGGATATGATTTTTTCTTTTCACGATATAAAGCATATCGTCAAATATTACTTAGATGACCTTCCAACCCATTCTAGGAAAATAAAATATCATCCTGAGCATCTATGTGTGTTGTTTGAAAGAGGCCGAAATTATAAGATTCACTTAACCCCCATAAGTGTGTCTTTTGTGTCGAATCAGAGTGATTGTTAGGTTTCATAGTCTCCGATAGAGGTATTAGGGTTGATCCATCAAAACTCGAGGCGATTATCAATCCGCCTCCTCCTTGAAATATCCGACGGCTTCAAAGTATACAAGGTAAGTCTAACTTTCTCAGATGATTCATTGTGAATTATGCTAAGATAACAAAGGGTTTCATGTGCTTGCTAAAACAAGACACCCCATTTATATGGGATGAAGTTGCTCAACAATCGTTCGAAGCCTTAAAAAAGCATTGCTATCAGCCCCATTGTTGTGCCCACCATATTACACAAAGGATTTTATATTGTATCTGGCTGCATCAGACTCTACGGTTAGGGTAGTTCTAGTTCAGGAGAATGACAATCTACAGGAACACATCTCTACTATCTCAGTCAAGCATTCGTTGGACCTGAACTTAGGTATTCACACGTTGAGAAGTTGGCCCTAGCAGCAGTATATGTTGTTCGGAGGTTATGTCACTATTTATTACTCAAGACAATTACCATAGTAGCAGATGTAAATCCTTTTCAATATGTATTATCCCAATGAATTGTCAGACAAAAGTTCAACAAATGGATTGTCATACTCTAGGAGTTTGATTTGGATTTCCAGTCTGCTGAATCGAAAAAGTCTTTATTATTCACGGAACTTATCTCCAAGTTCCCTAGTAATGAAATTACGATGGCAAAAGACAAATTGTTGCATTATCAACATATCTTCCTAATTTCAACCAATGATCCTTGGTGCATAGATATTCTCATATATCTCCAGACTATGAAATGTCCTGCTACCTTCTCACGATAGGAGCGACAAAAGTTGAGAATAAATGCTAAAAACTACCTCATTATCATATACACTTTGTATAGAAGAGGGCTAGATTCAATTCTACGTCATTTCCTATCTCATGAGGAGGTCAAGTTTTTCCTAATTGATTCTCACAACGGAGCATGTGGGGGTTATTTATCTGCGTTATCCATGACCCGGAAGATCTTACGTGATGGTTATTTATGGCCCACCAACTTTATGGATTGTGTGGAATTTGTGAAAGGATGTCATCCATGTCATCTATACACCATAAAAATGCGGTCACATTCCACTCCTCTACATCCCATCATCGTGGTAGAACCCTTCACCATGTGGGGGTAGATTTCATGACCTGCAACCCAGTATTTGTTGGGGGGCACAAATACATCATTTTTTTGGTAGGCTACTTTACGAAGTGGGTAGAGGCAATGCCTACCTTTAAATTCAATGGTGAGACGACATCATATTTAGTTTTTAACCAAATTAATGCTAGGTTCAGCATCCTAAAGCAGATTGTCATAGACCATGGTAGTCACTTTCAAAACATAATGATGACCGATTTGAATACGTTGCTAGGGTTTAAACAAGACCACTTGTCTTCCTTTTACCCATAGGTGAATGACCAGGTATAATTTGTTAATAAAACATTAAAACCATTCCAAAGCGGACAATTAATACAAGTAGATAAAATTGACATATTATGGTGTATCCTACACTTGGGGCATATTGAACAACATTTAAGACTACTACATGGTTCTCCCCTTTCCAACTCATCCATGGACTGGAAGCAATTACACCGCTTGAATGCGAGATACCGTCTCTTAAAATCACAATCCATGTGCCACCTGATGCTTCAGACATAGAGTAACGTTTGTTGCATCTAGACCACCTAGATGAACAACGAAGAGATGCGTTAACAACAAATGAAGCATGGGTCAAAAACCAATACAACAAAGTAGTCAAACCTAGGGTTTTTTCTAAAGGTGAACTTGTCTTGGTCTATGACTAGGATAAAGAACCCATGGGGAAGGAAAATTCAAATTGATGTGGTTAGGCCTATACGTTGTTTCTAAGTTCTTAAAGAAAGGAACTTATGAATTGGTTGATTATGACAGGAACAAGCTGCATGAGCCCCGGAAAGGTATCTACTTGAAAAAGTACTACGCCTAATGCTTATGCGTTTTCTTGTACTATAGTTGTATAACTTTGTAAATAGTTATTGCTTAATTAGTGTTTCTTATGTAGACTTGGTTTTGTTTCAAATGTCTATGGAATGGTTCATAGGATTCGGTGACAGTGCAAGCCGTCACACTTGCAATCTAGCTTCGGCTTCCTGGTTCATTTATGCACCCACATGACCACTAGTTTCCTCAGGTGGTACTTGTTTAATTCCTACAACTAATAATGTGGCTGAATATAGTGTTATTATTGAGCTCTTGAGGGATGGTATTGTGCATGGTATTACCTATCTAGAAGTTAGACTCAAATCTTAGTTTGCGATGTTTCTACTTAATGGAGTGTACCAAGCAAGACATCCTACTCTATTACGTCATTTTTTTATAATTAGGTTACTTGAAAGAAATTTTGAACACATTATATATAATCACATTCCAAGGAACCAAAACAAAATTACCGACACATATGCTAATTACATCTTAGATTGGCATGTGTCACATACATTATAACAAAACACATATAATGATACACATAAACACATGTAAAGAAGCTGGTATATATATTTGTAAAATATGTCCATATACATCAAGTCCTAGTTTGAAGATCTAGTAATTAGTACATCAAAATAAAAAATAGGATCAAAATCCATCATGGTTCTAATAACTACAGAGGCTCTGCAGCCTTGTTTGCCTCTGCTATAGCCTCTCGATAACATAGAACAACCCTAGATACCCTCTGCAAGAGGCGTAACCAGGAGAGAGGTACCCCCACTACATGGTCATGCATGGCCATAGGGATCTTCTCCATCCTGAATGTTAGAACATCATGGGTAAGCCTAGCTAGCTTTCCCTCCGCAACTCAAAGCATAAATTCACGATCATCTCCCTCCATCAGTCGCCTGTAGGTCCTGGGGTGACCATCTGGCTGAAAAATCCCAATATCTGCATCATATACTATGACTTAGAATCACATAGCATACATACGTATATATACACTTAAAAACAAAAACAAAAAATCATAAAAATTTAAAAACATGAAAATTAAAACTCACCCATCTCTCCCATGCACCTCCTGGAGGAAGAACCAGCTCTGGATCGCCACAGAAATATAAAACTACATAGGGGAACTACTCGGAGGCAGGCACTTGCCTACCCCACCATGCATAAAATTCATCATCAAATCCACCCCGGATGTCACCACCACCCTAATGAAGGAACACGTCACCCCACCATGTGAGATTAGGCTCACGTGGAGGAGCAGGTGGAAGTCTTGTCCTAGGACTCAAATCGAGCACTCGCTCAAAGAAGAAATATATAAGGATGCTAGAATACCCAAAGTTTTTCTTCTTCCCCAACTTGTAGTCAGATATTTGTTTCTTCATGTTCATGACTAGCCCAGTGCACCAGTCAAAGACCACACTCTGTAGACATTCCACTGTTAGATGCATGTGGTTCCGCATGGCTAAATGTAATGCAGATGCACCCACCACTCGGGTGATGGTACTCACAATAACCTTTAGTGGGAAACCTGTTACCTTGGAAATTGGTATTTGTGTGCCTAACTTCTACGTACCTGGAAGGCAATAGGTGTTCACATCATCTTGCACACTGAGTGGGTCACCCCCACATCGAGTGCCACTCAAAATCAATGGTTCCCCCTTATGAGAAAAACCAGTAATGAAATATATGTCTTCGGCAGTTATTTCAAGTGTCTCGCCCTGGAGATCGAACATATCTTGCTAAGGATCCCATAGTTGTACCAATGTTTCCAACAAAAAAACTTGAGCGCTCATATTTGCGGTTTAAAAAAAATTCAACAACCCGCATCTTCTAAGGGAATTTAGTGTAAGTGGATCTCCCAATGCTGCAATATCCATGTCCTCGTGCTCTCTCTCCCTCCATTATAATACCATGATGCTTGCAAAATTTCATTTTTGGCCATTAGAAGTGTAAAATACCATATCCACAGAAAACACGACTGTTTAGTTAGAACAATTCGTACCATTCGAGGGTTTCCTATTGTATACTCGTGAATACTTTGCAAGTTTGCAACGGAATACCTGCAATTCCCACGTGGTTCCCTTGAAACCTTGCCAAAAGGCCCAAATTTCCACCAAAAATTGAAATAAAAAGCATAAATTGAAAGCTAAGGAAAATATGGTCTACTTGCAACTCGTGGTTCGTGAATCCGTCCATCGGTTGGCTCATACGAAGCATTTGAAGTTAAGGGATATTTTGCACCATATATGGTAAAAAAAAATGAATTGTTTTTAACAAACCAAATGAACTGTTTATAGTAAAAATTTGAAAATTTTATGCACTTTGATATACTTTGGTCAATTTTTTCACTATTTTGACTATATTGGTTGTTTTTTACCTAGTTTTGTAGGTGATGAGTAAAATATGAGTTTATTATCCCAACCTATAGCATAGGATTTGCTTCCCCTTGCATTCTTGCATAGACACCATATCCCTTTGCAAACCCTAGGATCTCCTTTGTTATCCACGAATTGCGATCCACGGCCTTCTTTTTCTTCTTCTGTGGATTAGAGCCTTCCCAACACGGGAAACCCTAACTAGAACACTTTTTGTCAATAATGGTTCCCATGCCACAAGTTTCTAGGTGGCGAGAGCCTTCATAACTGTTTTACGCAAAGATGAGACTCATACATTCTCTATCGTTGACTACCCTTTGTCATGAGGCTTCCGTCATATGGAGTTATTTTTAAGCCCTAGTATGACTCCTTAAAATTGACTAGATAGTCGAGTTTCTTGTTCTTTCATACTCGTTAAAGGAAATGAAGGATCATCCACATCGATATAATTTTAACCCTTTTCCCAACCATATGGATTACTTATGAAAAATGAATGCTCTAGTTCACTTTGGCTAGAAGACTATCTTCAGTATAGATTTATATCCTTTTTGGGTGCGGAGGAAAAAATTTACGAAAAAGGAACCTGTTTGAGCTCACTTTTTTTTAATTCTATGGATTAAACTATGAAAAATATTTTGAGCGTTCTTTATGTCATTGTCATGCTCATTAAAATTTAGCACAAAGCATCAAGTTTACTGTTGTTTATCCCATTCTCATAAATAAATGGATCATTCTGAGTGATCTTGGCTTCCTTCACACTCATTAAACTAAGGATATATGCTTGCTTTTGAAGGAGTGTTGGTTTGGTGATAGTTTACCCCTTTTTCAGACCTTGCCGACTAAGTATGGAAAAGGTATGCCTTAGTTCTTTGGAAGCTAAGAGAGTTCTCCTTTGGATTGTTTTATACTTCTTCAGACTCAAGAGACTAAACTTACAAAAAAGAACCCCCCTAGAGTCTTCTTTGGAGTTTTTAGACACTCAAAACTATCAAAGCACTAATGAGCATCCACTAATTTGGGCTCGTAAAATCCACAAATCAGTATTATATCAAGCAATATTCTCTCTTTTCTTCAATCTTTCCCAAAAATGAAGAAAGAATCGAGTTTACTTTCCTGAACTCATTAAAACTTAACAAGAAAGGAAGGAAGGACACATATTATTTTTTACGTGGTCTAGAAGCAAGTACCTTGAACAAAGCACTAGTTTGAGTCTGTCGTCACTCATGTTTCAGTTTTTCACTTCCCGGTTGAACTAAGTCTTTCGAGTCATTACTCCTCCACTTTTAAATTCTCCTATGTAAATGGGGAATCTGTTAATGTCTCCTACATTACATAGTGGTCTTGGTGTTTCCCTTGAAGTTTAAAGTTAGCTTGGGTCATCTCTATGTCATGCTCAATGTTCAAGGATCCCTACCCTCCATCTATTCACCTTGGTCCCTATCAGTTTCATCTCTGAGATTATCCTGTGTACATCTTCTCTTATCCAGTCTACCAGTTACTCCGATGACTTGTTGAAGGCTTCATTGCCTTCCTCTTCACTATGGCTTCTGATTTGCACCTGCTAAAAGAAGAAGACCTAGAGTGTCAAGTTAGTACCTCAGGATCCACTTCACATCTTGGTGGACTCCTCTGCATTGGTTATCAATATAACTTTTTAACTGATATTCCGATTGTATTCTTCCATGTTCGACTGTAATCAACCTATTCACATGGTATGATTTGTATTGGTTCTTATGGATTTGGATGAAGACCTTGGGTTTACAACCTCTATAACCTAAGTTTCGCAATATTGTGCCATGCCTGCTGACACTTTTTCCAGCAATTGAAGACCTATCATTGTATTCATGTGGCTGAGATACACCTTTGTAAATCATGCATGGCCATGTAGCCCGTATCATATGATGTATCTTGTAAAGGAGCTAGTGTTCCTCATTATTGAACATGGCATCCTCAGTGATGATTTTGTAAATGACCTCATTTTGTCTGTTTTAGGTACTTCTCTGCAGCCTTGATTCTAAGTCCTCTGATCAAAGAATTGTAATGTATTTCATACATTATGGGGCATCTGTTATACAGTGAAATGGCACTTCTCCATTTGAGTAATGGCATCCAAAATGTCGTTGCACAAAAGGACACTATGGATTGAAGTAGCCATAACCATATAGATGACTTGGATCCTTAATACACCTTGATCACTCCAGCATCAACCATTTTTTCTCTTAATCTTATCATGTATTCATGACTTTCCTTTGAGCAACTCGCGTACTATTCGTGGGTTTGCCATGTACAACCCACATATTATCAATATTCGTAAGTTTCTTTAGGGAAACCCGCAAGTCACTCGCGAGATGCTCCATATGAACCCACAAATTCCATTAAGAATAGTTAAAAAATAAAAAGATGATTAACTAGGAGCAGTTGGGCTTGGTTTGACAGCTTCCGCAACCATCCTAAACCTTGAATTCCTTCCTCACAAGCAATATAAAAAGAGGGGAAGGGTATGAGGAAAGGTGATCAACTTTGAAGGCAAAGTTATGTTGGAGGATTCCATTGAGAGGAGGACCAAGAGGACTTAGATCTTGGTTTGCAGAGGAGCTTGGTCAGAAGGAGGCTTTGTAATGTTTCCAGATATCTGATAATAAAGATTGTTTTTCTTTCCATCAATGTCTAGATATATGCTTCTAATGTTATGTGTAATGATCTAGGTTTTAATCTGTTTTGAATGCAATCATTATATGTTCATATCTCATTTTATATAATAGTAGGAGATACTTTGAAGAAAAGGAAATATTTGTTACAGGTACTGAAGATTGGAAGCAAAGGAGCAATGCAGAAGAAGAACAAATATAGGATCAACCGTCATAAACAAGGTACATATTATATTTATCTTAATCTCTAATCTACGTGTGTGAAACCGTAGTTTTCTACAAGTAGAACATAGTAATTTGGTGGCCTCTAAACCCCCATCCATAAGGTATATTATCCCTAACAACAACAATGTAGGCCATGTAGACTAGAATTGATATGTCACACATTAACAACAATGGAAATCAAAGCCTATAACATAACCAACTTATCAATGGTGGAAAAGTGAAGAACGATACAATAACTAATATAGTGTGTGCATGCAAGATATAGGAAATACACATAGTGCCATAAACTTGATAAATGAAGCTATGGGGAGCATAAATAGAAACGCTAATAAATGGAGCTACATCAAATATGAATAGCAATGTTAATAAATGGAATTACAATGAATATTGAGAGCATGATAACAAATATAATGATCTACCAACAACATAATTAAATAAATACGAAGCAAATAACAAATATGTGAGATCCTCGTGTGCTGGAGAGCGGGTTGTCACTCTACATCACCGATGACCCCTAATCAAGGAAAAAATTCAAAACTCAATTATAAAACTAAATTGGATTTGATATTTCCAAAAATAATAATCATAGCCGGAGCTAGAGGCTCTTAGTATTCATCCCTCTTTTAAACAAAAAATCCTAAATTAGGGTGGTTTCCTCCTTGCATGGAAACCCAAAAAATAAGGCTATTAATCAGTTTCTTTTAATGCTGGGAGTCGATCCCCTTAAAAAGAGGTATGGAAATTATTCATGATCAAAGGTAAAAGGAACATGATCCAGCAGTGTAAAAGATCATGCTAGAATCGACTAAGTGTCATAGCATTATGTTATTGGTAGTGTGTCAACGGTCATCGACTGCTATACTAGAAACTATCATGCCCTCTCATGTTTCCAAAAAACTGGTAAGTGAGTGATGTATATAATTTCGCCCTCAACTACTATAGAAAATTTCGTCAACAACTATGCTAGAAATTTTTTAGCAACAAGGAAGGATCCTAATTGGCACCTACAAAACAAATTATTCCATAGTCTAATATATGCTTGTTTGTTAGCTCAGTTCTAGAGTACAATCTATTTATTTCAACATAAAATAAGAATGGACATTATAACATCTCCATAAGGAAATGACATGAAAGGAATGCTTGGAAATGGTGGGAAAAGAATAGGGAATGCGACCGAATATCCATCTAGGATAATGCAACGAATAAGTCATATACCATGCTCATCACACCTCCCAACTCAAATTATTACTCTTCCCTATGCAACAGAATAATATAGCTCAAAATCGTGCTCAAATTCAGGCTTTGTTGCGTCTATACAAATGGATCGAAGGTTGACTACATATTGATGTGTTGTAGCTATTTCCATGTGGAATCCTCTCACTTTCATGATCTTTGTCCAACACTGAAATTCTTCATTTTTATCCACCATTATCGATCCATGCCATGGAAGAATCGGATATAATAGGAGGGGATAGAAAAACCTTAGATCAATCCAGTGTTGCAGAATATCCTTTAGAGTAGTGTTGTAAATCCAGTTGTGATAAAGTCTTGAATGAATATTGGGTAGTGAATGTGGCTCCTTCAACCTCAAGTCTTTCGTCAACAAACTCTATCATCGCTCACAAGCCTTGATTCCTTTACTTTTAGAGCTATTGTAAAATTATGTAAAGTTGTTGATTACTTCCTCCTAATGATGTTGTATCACTTCCCTAATCCGTGATTTCTCATATGCCTATAGTGTTTCCTTTTCTCTTATTGGGCAGAGAATATTACTTGGCATGCCCAATGTGGCTCTAATTTTTCGGTTGTTTTAAATTCCTGCCACTCTTCATCCCATTGTATTTCATTTTGGATATATAATTGGAATGATCTGAAGTGGAAATCCCCAATGAAATGGTTGCGGTTCTATGCCATGTTTGTAGCCATTAGGAAGTTATGAAGGTATAATTCACAGAATAATTTTTTTCTAGCAAGGGCTAATGAAAATAATTTTTTGCAAAAGTGCCTACCTAACTACCTGAAGTTGATGGGTAACCTTAAGCCAAGTCATTCAATCTAGTAACAAATCCATTGTTCTTTTAGGTACACTACATATACCCT
Organism: Pseudotsuga menziesii; assembly: GCA_001517045.1. Taxonomy (NCBI): domain Eukaryota; kingdom Viridiplantae; phylum Streptophyta; class Pinopsida; order Pinales; family Pinaceae; genus Pseudotsuga; species Pseudotsuga menziesii. Next base: position 423,581 of record LPNX010906852.1, on the reverse strand, counting down.
GGCATGTGCTCTACAAGAAATCAACTCCGCACTAAGCTTTTCCATTTTGACTAAATCTTGCCACATGCTTTAATTATCATTGTCTTTTTGTTCTAGTTCCTTTTTATGTTCCTTGAGTTTTTCGAGTCTATCTTACAAGGATGTGACCTTGTTTTTTTGGTGGTTACTAGAGTCCATTTCCCTTGATTTCAAAATCTTGAGTTGTTAAGGGGAAATGTAGCCTTCTAAATGTGGCTTGGCTAGTTCCTTCCACTTCTTACGTTCTGCTGCCATTTCTTCTAGTTGAGACATTGAGGTTTTCAATTTTATTGACTGTTGCAATGAATTTGTCTAGCATTACATTCGAGGCTTCTTAGAGAATATGTCCTTGTGTGCTAGGGTATAGTTCTACCTTATGTTGAAGTGTGGGCTTTTCAATTGTATTGACTACTATAATGAATTCAGATGGCATTGTAGTCGGGGCTTCTTGGAGAATATGCCCTTGTGTGCTAAGGTATAGTTTTTCCTTTTGTTGAATTGGAACTACCTATGATTTCTTTAGTACCTTGGGGGGCACTTGAAATTCTTGTTCAACCTCCTCTTTGATTAGAACTGCCTCTATTTCCTCGGGTGTATCATAACTTCTTTGAATTTCCTATTGTACTAAAATCATTTCCACTTCCCCTATTTCTTACTAAATTAGTGTTGTTTCTTTCACTTTTTGCGATGAAAGTTCCTTGAGGATCTCTTCTAGTGGAGTTGATGGCATCTTGAGGTCTTCAGAGATTGGTGGTACCTCTGTTGTTGGAATCCCTAGGGAAATTCTATATGGTGCGATAGATGGTACTTCCCCTTCCTATTGGCGGGCTGATTTTTATTTGGCTACTATAGTTTGTATTTTTGCATTCTCCCATTGCGTGGTTTGGGTTGGTTCAATCGCTGCAGCTTCTACTACTACAATTTCTATTTTCGTGGCTTAGGTTAGTGATGTTGGGATACTGAAAGTTGACGCAGTTTCATGCTTCTGCTTTATTCGGTTTCTTTGGAAATTTTTCCTTGGGTTTGGTGAGATTGAGGAGTGCTTGTGCTCCTTCTTCTTCCATTTGAGTCCTAAATGGGTGGGAGGTGGTTACCTTTTATTGATTCTCCCTTGGTCTTGTGCTTCATATCTGATCTACTAATTCCTTTTTTGGGGGGGTTATTCCGAATCTATAGGCTTGTTCCTCAATAAAATCCTCCCAATTTCCTTATGGCTATGCTTGTTGGAATGCATTTTAAACTAGAAAGAAAACTAAACCATGGTGGGCTACCTGATTCTTCCTATCAGTCATGTGTTAATATGTCATGGTTGTCGATGACCACAAGAGAAAAAAAATTGTACTTTGATATGAAAACCCCGATAGAGATGTTCCAAAAAGAAAAAGTGATAGTTCATGCATAAAGACGCTCAACCTTCACAAGTAATGTACCTGATAATGTGCTACAAAATAGCGCCTTGGGGTCATAAAAGTGATGTTCGCTTAATTCTTTGTTTGGTTTCTCCCAGATCCTCATCGAGTGCGAGGATTTTTTTGTGTGGTAGATTTTATTCTTTCTTTGAACAAATGTTTCCCCTCGCAAGATGAGTCTCATGACATGTACAATGGTATCTTCTATAACAAGGACTTCTAGGCCAATGCATGTTGGTCTTTCCATCCCTCAAATTTTATGTAAATTCATCTACAAGGGAAAGGCTATGATTTAAAATTTTGTAAAAGAATTGCATCCACCCTACTTGTCGAAATATTTATGTCACCTCTACTACTTTCGTTGATAGTGGCTCCTTCCTGTTTAAATCTCCCCCCATTGTTGTTTCCTGAGGAACTTAGTTCGTTGCAAGAACTTGCAATATGGACTTGGATTGTGTCTTTGGATTTTTTAACGATGGAATTCATGGTTGGACATTGGAATAATGTCGTGGAGTGTGTGCACTTATGATCTGGAGATGGCGACAATATCGGATATTTAGATACAACGATATATGAAATTAATGGAGTGAGATGTGGCAAGTACATAAACTATGGGTGAAATGATCACTTGGTTGGGTGATAATTGGCATCAGTTTGACATGGAGATATAATAATTAATGCAATCTTAATTAAATGTCCAAGTATATACATTACCTCGTAACTTGAGCACATATTGTTCATGTGTGAGCAGTCATGGAATAGTCTGAATTTGGCATGATATTGCATGTTTGTTGTGATGACGTAGGTTACTGCCATATCACTCAGTGGTGATAGAGTGCCTATGGGTGAATTATATAGCATCTGGATTGCTTGATGCAATGAAGAGTAGTTGCAAGAGAAATCTACAACAACTGGAGCGTTTGATGTAATGAAGAATAGTTGCATACCAAATTTGGACTTGTTTAATGTAATGAAAAATATATGCAAGAGAAATTGGAGCATCTGCCTCGCTTGATAATGAATAATAGATTCAAGAGAAATGTGCAGCATCTGGCTCTCTCGATGTAATAAAGAGTAACTGCAAGAGAAATCTACAACGTCTGGGATATTTTTTTTCTTTCTTTTCCATTTTTTCATTATTATTATTATTATTTATTTTTAACTGGCTTATCTCTAGGCTAGGACTGGGCCCTCAATGTGATCTACCAAGTTTAATGATTGTTGGTGTTGAAGTTTAATCATAAATTTTGTCTTTGAGAGAGGTTTTTTGTATAATTTAAGATGGTGTCCATTTAGCAAGAGTAGTAATATTTCATCATACATAGTAATCAGTTTGAACACTCCATTTTTGAAGACTTTCCCCCTCATATATCCCTATCCATCTGGTATAGAGTTTTCCCTTAAAATTATGAAATTTGAAATCGTACAACAGTGCCCAATCACCAGGTTGAAATGATTTGTCCTTTATAAGGTGATCATGTCAGTGAGTGCACTATTGCTCAAATTTTTTGTGTGTTTTGAGGCTTACTGACAAAAATCATCCAAAAGGTTTAATTGTGATAGATGATCTTGATGTGTGATAAAAACGTATATGCCCAATTCAACTACCATTCTCATAATTTTGATCTCAAATTCGATAGGTACAAGCATTGTTTTGCAATATACAAGCTCAAATGGTGTAAACAAGGTGGTGGTTTTTCCATGAGGCTCGATAGGCCCTTACGATGTCTACAATTATGTTGGACTAGTCTCTGTAGTGGTACTGAACAATCTTAGTTAGAATTCTCTCAATTTCTATGTTGGTGAATTATACTAACTTGTTGGCATGGGGTGGTATGGTGTACTCTTCATATGCTTATTGCTATAGATATTCATTAAATAAACAACTAACTTGGAAATGAATTGTGCCCCTTGGTTTGAAACAATTTCTCTTGGCACTCTATACCTGCTAAAACTATTGTCGTAGAGAAATTTTACTCCCTTCTTTTTATCGATATTTTCCAAAGGTTGGACTTCAACCGACTTATTAAGGTAGTATGTGCATACAAGTGCATATTTGAACTGGTTAAAAGGAAATCTGATTGGATTGATAAAGTCAATCCCCCAATTTTTGAAAGGTTCCATGGATATATGCAGCTGTAGTGGCATATGGTTGGTCAAACCATATGCTAGCAGCCATTATACAAACGAATGTATTCCTTGGTGTCCTTCTGGACAATAGGCTAGTATATCTAGTAGAGATCACTTTCATCATTATAATTTTTGTAGAAAAATGGCCCCCATAAGGTTCATTATGGCACGCTTTCAATATGTCATATGCCTCATCTTCACAAATGTAGCGTCAAAGAATTTGATCAAGTCCTAGCTTAAATAAGTATCCATTGGTCCAGGAGAAAGGTCCACTTTTTCTTATGAGTGCAGAAATTTCCTTGCATGTAAAGTGTTGTGGTAATTCCCCTACTTCCAGATAGTTGGCATTGTTTGCATACCATGGAGTGGATACAAATACTGTGAAAAGGTGATCATCTAGAAAAGGGTTCTCCGTGGGTTTCTCCTCAACATCTTGTGTCAGTATGGATAAGAAATCTACAACCACTTTCTCTCTACACTGCTTGTCAAGTATATTCGCATTAAATTCTTGAAGCAATAATAACCATATAGTGATCATACCATTTATAATTGGCTTGTTCATGAGATATTTAATAGCAGAGTGGTTTGTGTGAACAAACAATTCATAGTTGGTTACATAATGGAAAAATTTATTCATAGCATATACTACTAAGAATTCATTTGTTGTGACAGTGTAATTTAACTCTACATTTGCCATATTTTTACTGATGAAGTATATTTCATACATGAGCATTTTTTCCTTTTTCCCTAATACTTCCCCAATGCATCTGTATGCATGTGAAATGGGTCCACGCGGGACAGGAGAAGTGGCCATATTCTCCTTTAGTTGTTCAAAAGCATGTTGGCAAGGCGGCTTCCACAATAATTCCACGTCTTTAGAGAGTAAGGTAAATAAAGAGGAAACAATGCTGCTGAAGTTTTTGATAAAGCTTCAGTAGTAACTGGCATGTCCCAAGAGACTCCTAACATATTTATGCTTTCCAGGTGTACTGAGTTGATTGATGATGATTATTTTCGTAGGGTCTACTTGAGTTCCACTTAATGAAATGTGGTTCCCCAAAACAATGCCTTGGTTGATCATCATAAAACTTTTTTTTTGCTTAAGGAAAGTTGGGATTCTATGCATTACTTAAGGAATTTTTCTAACGTACATAAGGATTTCTTAAAGGTGTTGCCATAGGTTGTAAAATCGTCCATACAAACTTCGATGTTGTATGGAATTAAGTCTGCAAAAATAATTAGTACAACTTGTTGCAAGGTTCTAGGTGCATTGCTTAACCCAATGGGAAAGACTTTATAGGAAAAGGTACTCCACGATAAAGTTAATGTTGTTTTATCTTGATCTTTCAAGGCTATCTGTATCTAGTTGTGCCTGCTAAACCCATCCAAGGAGAAAAATACTACTTCTCGTCTAAGAAGTCTAGAACTTGGTCTAAAGGGAGTGGAAAGTGATCCTTCCTTGTAGGTTTTTAAAAATCTCTATAATATCCACAGGTGTGTCATTTACCACCTTTTCTCGGCTCACTAACTAGTGATGAGACCCGTTCACTATCAGATATAGGGTAAATGAAAAATGATGTTAACATTTATGTATCTCATCCTTGATAATATCCTTGAGTGCGAGGTTCAACCTTCATTGGGGTTGACGTATTGGGCGGAATCCATCCTAGATGTGAATGTTACTTACATAGGTCATTGGAGTGATCTTAACTATATCTCTGTAATCCCAAGGAAAGGCTACAACATTCTTTGTCAGCAGTTTTATTTGTTTTGATCGCTAGTTTGGTTGTAGTTGCATGTTGATATTAAGGAATCTTCTGGGTAGGGATTTGGTTGATATGGATTTGGGATGATTTATCTCAGCCACATACATTCATATAGGTTTTTGAGAGGGTCCTAGTTTGTTATACTTAAATAGGATATGGTGGAAGTCTCTTTCACACTCTTAGGACTATCCTTCTCTATCGGAGAGAAATCAAGCACCTTAATTTAGATGGTGGAAGGGTAGCTAATTTAGATATTATCCTCCTCCATTATAGAATAATCAATATATATAATTTATACTATGGAGGGGTACCTGTTTTTCATAAAGTTCAAGATTAATCTATCATATGATGCTTCCTTCATAGTAAGAGATTGCTCAATCATCATAACCAGTTTAATCGGGTCATCGTAAAACTCTTGCCATCCTCTTGGGGAGTCCATAAGGGGTTGGTTAGGCCCATCACTGATTTTATCGACAGATTAAGAATTAGCTTCTTGACATAGCTACCTTGGTTGATAGTCATATTCCCTGATCGACATCTAATGTAAGTATAAATTGCTTCTAGACAAGGTATTCCTATGATGAGGGGGTGACCTTTGAATTGGATTTGGTGTTTAGGGTAATAAAATAAATAGGGTATCCCAGGAAATTGAATGTGACTATCATGTCTTCCAACAACCCCTTTGGATTTATAGTTGATCTATCATCCATTTGGAGAACTGTGGGAGTTTGGCATAACATAGTTTGTAGTTTTAAGATCTCCATTACCTCCTTTGTCATGATGTTTATTGTTGCTCCTAATTCCACCAGTGTTTTTTGAATGGGCATCCAACCAATATATATTATTAGATATGGGATACTAAGATTATGATATTTAGGATTGGTTGTCCTTCTTGACATTAAATCATCTAATTTCCCTATCATGTGGATGGTAGGGGGGGCTTATTTCTTTCTTCCTAGTTTCCTCCACCATAGCTCCTTCATGGTTCTGCCATAAATATAGACATCTTTTAGAGCTTGCAATAATGCAATTTTGATGCAGACATCCCTCAGCTCTTCGATGATATTGCAGGCTAGTTGGGGTTGTTAGTTAAATTGGTTGAGGCTTTCTAGAAATGGGGCACAAATAGGGGCTTATGCTAAGTGGATCTCTAAGGTTTTTTCCTACTCCCCATCAATTTCCTCTAAGAAATATTTATATTACTCAACTTGCTCTAAGAGGGTATTACAACGAAGGTTTTTCCAGATCATAGATGTGTTTCTTAGCATGCTAATGCAAATAGAGTGCATATTGGGCATTCGGTAAATTCACTAGCACGCATGAGTTGATTTGGATAGTTGAATTTATTGTTTGGATTTAGAGTAGGTTGCGCTGGTAAGGAGGGTATGGTCGTCATTTGGTTCATGGGATGAGGAGAGGAGGTAGAGAGAGTTGATTCTAATTGATCCAGGAGGATATTGGTGGCCACCCACCTATTCCTCTTGGACCCCCACCACTATTTCTTTCAGTTTTCCAGTTTCCTTAATTGTAGCACAATTTACTATTTTTGGCAGTTTTCGGGTCCTAAACTTCCAGAGCCATTTTGAGGCCCTAAACAACGTTTTTTTGGCATCAAATGGTCGGGAAAATATGAGTCCATTTCGGACTCCATGTTTCTTATTTGTGGATGTAGTCCTTAAACAGATCTTTCTAATGATGTATCATGCGCGTCAAACGGAGGTAGTATGCTAAAGTTACGACCCCGGGAAATTGTTGTACCAAGTTACCCAACGGGGCCCACATTAAGGCATTTCACCTCCTAGGGTTAGGTTTTTGGATGTGTAGGGTTTCCATTGTTTCTCAATAATATATAGGCCTTCGAGCCTCATTGTAACACAGAGTTCAGAGGCATGTAGCCGCCACATTTCTTCTCAGAGATAAGCTACCAACACTCTAGCTAGTTTATTTCCATTCTGTATGTAAACAAGTTTCAGTTATTGATTAATGAAATGAAGTGTTATTTCCACTGCATATTTGTTTCTATGGTTATTTGTGTATTCTGTTGTGTTCCTGCATAAATATGGATCAGTCGTATTAGAGCAATCTGCTCTTTCTCGATCCTTCTTTGCATGTCCCCAACGAGGGTAGGTTATAAAGAGTTAGGGCTCGATCTGGTTGAACCTTTGCAAGATCAGCCTCGCAAATCCCGACGGCCACCCATGGGGGACGAAAAGAAAGACAAGGGCACAGAAGATCCTATCAAAATGTTGCTCGAGGATGCCCTTGAAAAACAAAGGAACGCGATGATAGATAACTTCGCCCAAATCCTTCAACGACTTCCCACTAGCGACACATTTGCATCTAGCAGCCACTCTGGAGGTGCAACCCCTTTTAAGGTACAAGTAAAATTTGACATTCCCATATTTGATGGTCGAATAGATGCAGACGTCGTAGATAAATGGTTGAATCTATTAGAAGGATATTTCTCGGTTCATGACTTTTCTGACCAGAAAAGATTACTTTTTCTCTACTCAAAGTCGCTCCCCATGTCAAGGACTGGTGGGAAACCTACTGTGAGAGAAAGGATGAGGACAAACCCTCTCTATTCTCAGTTGTACCCACTTGGAATTCTTTTCGAGATGCCATAAAGGGACAATATTATCCGGTGGGGAGCTATGAGGACAAGTACATCCAATGGACTACGTTGTGGCAACAAAGAGATCAAGATGTGCATGAGCTGACGAATCTGTTCCATACCCTGCGCACCAAGTTGGGTATTAAATATTCAGAGAAACATTTGGCGTTAAAGTACCGTAGTTGTCTGCACAAATACATTCAGGAGGAAATGGAGTTCCTCGACATCTCCTCGCTTGGTATGGCATATCGGTATGCTGCCAAAATTGAGCAAAAATTCAAACAGAAAAAGTGAGACTTTGGATCTGCGAATCAGAAACAAGGGAAAGGTGCCCCCAAACCACAAAACCAAGGACACATCCAAGGCATGGCAACTCAAGAAAACTTGCCAAAGCCACAAGCAAAGAGCAACACTACAAAGCCAAAGAAGGAAGCTAGAAAGTGGTGCGAGTTCCATAAGAGCCCCACTCACAACAAAAATGAGTGTCGGACTAAGCAGTCACTAGTGGTTGAGATAAAGGCTTCTGAATCGGATGCATACTCTAACAATGAATCTGAACCTGAGAAGGGGAATGACAGAGGGAAGAAGATTATCGATGCAGAGCCCAATGCCACTGTTTCCACCACGAAGATCCAAAAGGAAGAACCAGAAGATTCAGAGGAGGAGGAGCGTCTTTTCCACTCCCAGATGTGGGTAAAGGGTTCCCACTATAGTTCATCGTCGATAGTGGGAGCCAGAAGAACTTGATTTCAGCAGAGGTCGTGAAGCGGTTGGGTTTGCCGACCACAGCACACCCAGAGCCGTACACCATCGGGTGGCTTCACCAAGGATGAGATCTTCGCGTCAGCCAACAGTGTCGCCTTCCCTACAGCATCAACCCCTTCACCGATGAGGTATTATGTGATATTGCTCCTCTTGATGTTTGTGATGTATTATTAGGTCAACCATACTTATGGAAGCGACATGTTGTGTATGAGTCCCGGCCTCGCGCTGTTATTATTACGTTGGGAAATAATTTGTACAGGATACCAGAGGTACCACCCCCTATCTCTATCTCTTTGGTTACTACAAAACAATGTAGTAAGCTCATTTCCAAAACCGGGAAGTTTGTTTTCTTGATGATCCGCCCTCAGGGCAAGAAGAATATCATGGCCACAACCTCCAGACAGGGCCCCTCCGCATGACAACAACAAATGGACAAGGTCATGGAGGAGTACCAGGACATATTCACCTCACCCACTAGGGTGCCTCTCCATTGTCAGGTCAAGCACCCCATCGATTTGACCCCATGTGTGTCGTTTCCCAATGGACCGATCTATCACCACTCTATTCTAGAGAATGATGAGATCAAGAGTCAAATTCAGGAGCTGCTACAGAAGGGTCACATCTGGCCAAGTTCATCGCCCTATGGGAGCCTGATTGTGTTGGTACAGAAAAAGGATGGGACTTGGAGACTCTGTATTGACTATTGGGCGTTGAACAAGATCATTGTCCGGAATAGGTACCCGATCCCATGGATTGATGACCTCCTGGACCAGCTTAAATGGGCAAAATATTTTAGCAATATCAACTTAAAGTCTGGGTATCACCAGGTACCGATCGAGCCAACCAATGTGTGGAAGACTGCCTTCAAAGCTAAGGAGGGCCTTTTCGAATGGTTGGTCATGCCTTTTGGGCTGATGAATGCTCCTGCAACCTTCATGAGACTGATGGACACCATCTTGCGGCCATTCACCGACTCATTTGTAGTAGTGTACTTGGATGACATCCTAATCTTCAGCCAGACTTGGGAAGAGCACCTCCACCACATCCGACAGGTCCTCCAAACATTGCGGCAGCACAAGTTGTGTGCCAATTTGGACAAGTGCACTTTTGGCATGACCCAGGTTCAGTATCTGGGATACATTATTGATGACTTTGGGGTACATGTGGATCCAACCAACATCCAAGTCATTCGATATTGGCCAGTCCCAACTACTCTAACAGAGCTTCGCAGCTTTTTGGGCCTTGCTAATTTCTATCGCAGGTTCGTGTTGGGATTCTCTCATATCACTTGGCCATTGAGTCAAGTCACCAAGGGAGGAGCAAAAGCAAAATTCTTTTGGTCAGAAACTCAGCAGAAGGTGTTTGTAGAATTGAAACGTCACCTCTGTTGTGCCCCAGTGCTCACATTACCAGACTTGCAACAACCATTTGAGATTGAGACAGATGCCTCTAACTATGCTATTGGGGCAGTCCTTACTCAACAAGGGCATCCAGTGGCATATCACAGTGAGACACTGTCAGACATAGTCCGCAAATTTCCCACTTATGACAAAGAGATGTATTCCATTGTACTGGCTTGCCGACAATGGAAGCATTACATTTTGGGGAAGGAAACGATCATCCACATAGACCACCAACCCCTATAGTTCATGCAGACATAAGGGAAGTTAGAGAATGATCACCATCAAAAGTGGTCCACATATCTACAACAGCTTCATTTAAACATCAAGTACAAGAAGGGAAGCACCAATAATGTTGCAGACTGCCTCAGCCGACCACCAATCATGGCAATAATGACTGTGCTCAACTCTTGTGGGCATGAGACTTCTGATTGGCCACTTCTCTACAAGAGTGATCCAGAATTCATCCACACATACCAGACGCTCTTGGAGGAAAACCAAGTTCTAAAATTTCACCTCCAAGATTTACTACTGTGTCACATGGGACACCTTTGTGTTCCTTCAAGCGAGCGTGCCAAGATGATTTGGGAAGCGCAGTACAATCGGGTCACTGAGCATTTCGAGGTCGAGAAAATAGTGGCAGTACTGCAGAAGTATTTATATTGGCTGAACCTTCGACGAGACATCGGGAAGTACATCCGATCCTGCACTGCCTGCGCCATTGCCAAACCATCCATCAAGAAGCAAGGCCTCTATACTTCGTTGCCTATCCCTAGTCGACCTTGGGAATCCATCTCCATGGATTACATGTCAGGCCTTCCTTCTACTAAGCACGACAATGACTGTGTGTTTGTGGTTGTTGACAGATTCTCAAAGATGGCCATAATGGCGGCTTGCAAGAAGAATATCACAGCAGAAGCCACTGCTAAACTCTTCTTTGAACAAGTGTGGGTACACTTTGGTATCCCACAATCTATAATCTCAAACCAGGATAGCAGGTTCCTTAGTACATTCTGGTCTATCCTATGGTCAATGCTAGACACCAAGCTCACAAAGTCCATAGCTTTCCATCCCCAGATTGATGGCCAGACAGAGGTCGTCAACAGGATGATCGTACACATTTTGCACATGTACAACTCAAAGCATCCATGCACATGGGATGAGAGCCTCCCCTATGTACAACACAGCTATAACCGGGCCCTCCATAGCTCAACTAACCATAGCCCCTTTCAGGTGGGCTTGGGATTCCAACCACTATGTCCCATTGACGTAGCCATGCCATTTGCAGCTACTCAGGCTAATTCAGCTCATATCAAGTTTGAAGTTTCCAAGGCAAACAGCTTCATTGAGCGCATTCAACACATTCGCCAACAAGTTCATGACATATTGGACAGATCCAATGCTAAGTACAAGCAGCGACATGATCAGCATCGGGTGCAACACAACTTCCAGGTGGGCAACAAAGTGTGGCTACATTTACAGAAGGAGCGCCTCGCTGGACCCCACCGCAAGCTTCGCCCGCTCCGATATGGGCCATACACCATGACCAAGGCTGTCGGGGACAATGCCTTCAAGCTCAGTATTCCACCATTCCTTGGTCTACACCCAGTGTTCAATGTGGACTGCCTTCAGCCCTACTTTCCACCTCTACTAGACACATCAGACGTGGCAGAACAACTCACACCAACAGAGTTAAACCCCGACTGCATGGAACAAGCCACAATTGATCGAATTATGGACACACAGATCAAGAACACCCGCCAGCAGAAGATCCAGCTATATCGAGTTGTCAAAGCAGGCCAACTCCTTCACCAGGAAAAGTGGCTTACCGAGGACCAAGTTCAACATAAGTTTCCTCATCTCATGGAGGAACTCAACGCAATGGGGACCATTGCTTCCTAATGGGGGAGGAATGATCTAGGAGGATATTGGTGGCCACCCACCTATTCCTCTTGGACCCCCACCACTATTTCTTTCAGTTTTTCAGTTTCCTTAATTGTAGCACAATTTACTATTTTTGGCAGTTTTCGGGTCCTAAACTTCCGGAGCCGTTTTGAGGCCCTAAACAACGTTTTTTTGGCATCGAATGGTCGGGCAAATATAAGTCCATTTTTTACTTAATATTTTTTGTTTATGGATGTATTCCTTAAACAGATCTTTCTAACGATGTATCATGCGCGTCAAACGGAGGTAGTGTGCTAAAGTTACGACCCCGGGAAATTGTTGTACCAAGTTATCCAACAGGGCCCACATTAACGCATTTCACCTCCTAGGGTTAGGTTTTTGGATGTGTAGGGTTTCCATTGTTTCTCAATAATATATAGGCCTTCGAGCCTCATTGTAACACAGAGTTCAGAGGCATGTAGCCGCCACATCTCTTCTCAGAGATAAGCTACCAGCACTCTAGCTAGTTTATTTCCATTATGTATGTAAACAAGTTTCAGTTATTGATTAATGAAATGAAGTGTTATTTCCACTGCATATTTGTTTCTATGGTTATTTGTGTATTATGTTGTGTTCCTGCATAAATCCGGATCACTGATGGAAAGATTGATTTTGAGAGGACCTACAAGATTGATGTTAACATGAGAATGATGCCCCTTGACTAAAAGGAGGTTGTTGGCCATAAGGAATCTAACAAGGCCAAGGAGAAGGGAGAGGTGGTTTCCAGTACTACTAATTAACTAAATATTAAGGTGGATACCAAGAAGGTGAAATGTATTGATTTTTCCAAAAAGAATTTTGTTTTTGGGGGTCCACACTCATATCTAGAAATTGAGGTGTTGGCTTCCTGAATCGTCATTGATTAATGAGGAAGACTTGTTCCATGTTTTGTTCTAAGCTTTGGTATGTTGTCTTGAAACTAGGTAATGTGGGGCAATTACTATTGTCATGCTTCTATATGCAAATGTTGCAAATAACTTCAATAGAAGCGGGTCGACATTCATTGTGAGGGTGCCTTCTTTGTCATTTTGGACAAAATATTGCTATATCTTTTTCCATTACCTCTTGTTTCCTCTTCATATGTAGATTATCTAGTTGCAAAAATAGTGACTATAGCATGTATGTTTTCATGTCTTTGATCAGATTTCCAATATCTACCTTCATGATTCTTGCAATGGTGGCCTTCTTGGCTGTGGGTACAAATATCCTACACCCCCTTACCTTCACCATATTAACTCTTGAGTATTTTATAAATAGTTATTTTACCTCATTGTAGTTGAATTGATAAATATCTACCGTGTCTATTGTAGGATTTAAACATGTATAGATCTAGGTACAAAAACTAACTAGGTATGCAATGAGAAAAAAATCAGCCATCAAATCATAAGTAATAAATGGATAACATCGATTACCACTTAAGAAACTAAAAAAGGTAGAGAAAATAATGATCAAGCGCATTAACTAAAATGAGAGAAGAGAATTACTATATTAGTGGAACAATTTGAATTACGTCAAAGAGAAACTTGAATTGTCCATGCCATGAAGAAAGGTTCCATGCTATGCAGGGAGGGATAGTTAAGCTTAACTAAGATCAAATACCCCTATTTTATCCATGCATGCCCTCTAAGACTGAGTTTAATTGATTAAGGAATTCATTGATCACTTAGTTAACTAAATAATGCATGCATGTTCCTGAAATCACTCAAATGGGGCACTACTAGACCAAATTGGGGAACTAACGAGTGTGTAGGGTAGTTAGATATCAATTAGGACTTAATTAGTTGATCAACTTAAGTCTAACCGAGACACACTCCATTAATCAAGGAGAAAAACCCCAAAATTAGGGAATGTGCCCCCCAAATCAGGGAAGGTCCCCTCAAAACTAGGGTTTTGTCTCATGGGAGACTCAAGAGGTGGTTTTAGGTGTGGTTTGGTCCATTAGACTCATCAACACATGCTTTAAGAGGGTTATTTACTCTAACAACTATCAAATTCAATGATTCCAACAATTATTTTCTTATCCCTCTTAGTAATACAAGCTTGAGGGAATCGTCATCCAATTTGTAATTGGTGGCTTGCTTATAACTGAACTAAAATATATATGCATAATATTCCAACTATTCATCCATTCTTCGAGTCATCCTGAATATCTCATCTCTTGTTTCTCGTGCTTTAGATAGTATGGATATTTTTCTAAGAAGGTTTATTTCATCTTATCTCAATTGTTGATGTTTCTTCCTTCTAACCCCATAAACCACCTTAGGGAAGCATCCTTTATAGTTGAAGGAAACAACCTGAGTTTTTGGGAATAATTTTTGTACTCATATGACTTGCATATGACTTCAAGTTCAAATAAGAAGGTATTTGGGTCTTCTGTAGGTAAACAAGGAAGTGTGGAAGGACTGAAGGGTTTATATTTTTCATTTTAGCTTCATCGTATGTTTCTCTAATGGGAAATGGGTACTCTTTATATTATTCATCTTCACATATTCCTCTTTGCCTTTCATTTCTTGGTTGGTATGGCACATCTCGCATATTGAATAGGGTGTTGAGACTCCAATCGAGGGATTCATAATGTTCTAATTTAGAAGAGGGAGGAAAATTTTCTACTAGTCATGTGACATCGATATTTGGTCATTGGACTAGAAAATAGCGTCTCTCTCTTGCTACCAAAAAAAGGGTAAGCGAGTGTCGTATAAAAGTTAGTGCCCAACTACTGCAGAGTAGTTCATCAACAACTATGCTAGAAGGTTTTTAGCAACATGAATCATCATAAATGACACCTGCAAAATAAATTATTCCATAGTCATATATCCTTGGTTGTTAGCTCACTTCTCAAGCACAATCTATTTATTTCAATATAAAAAAAAAATTAAAACACAAATTGAATTTTATAGGATTTGTGAATCAAGTCACTTATTTCATCAATGGAAAACTATTTTTTATACAATTACTTATTTAAATAATATTCACCCATTCATCAGGGGTGGCAGGTGCGGGGGGGGGGATCCTCTTGGATCCCAGAGGACATGTAGAACAAACCTTCGCTTGGGGTCTAGGAACAAGAACAAATAATGAGGCTGAGTGGCTGGCTCTTCTACAGGGTCTACATCTCATAAACACTAAAAACCTCTGTAAGGTAATGATATTCGGAGACTCTCAACATGTCATCTTCAAACTGATCAACGGATACCCCTTTGGATCAGTCAATTGTCGTCGCCTGTTTGACAAAGCCAAGCCTCTCATGTCTAAATCCTATGAGACATTTCACATCCTTCGTCACAATAATTCTGCAGTGGATGCTTTGGCTAACATGGGGGCCTCCCTTCCACAAGGCCATTACAGTCAGAATGGAAACACTCCTATCTCCAAACTCATTCCTTAATGTATTGTCGGAAGCTTCCCTTTCGCTTACATGTTATGAGGATTATCTCATTGTTTTTTATAAATTCCCCTCCTTTCAAAAGAATTCCTAAAGGATCCCCTCCTCTACCACCTTATCTCTCCACCCCATCCCCTTCCTTCTTCCCTTCCCCTTATCCCTCCCTTCCCCTCACTCTTCAACCCCTCTTCCATCAAA
This sequence comes from Pseudotsuga menziesii, assembly GCA_001517045.1. Lineage (NCBI taxonomy): Eukaryota > Viridiplantae > Streptophyta > Pinopsida > Pinales > Pinaceae > Pseudotsuga > Pseudotsuga menziesii. The sequence goes on along the minus strand of LPNX010906852.1, from coordinate 407,955 downwards.
TTTCCCTTACCCTTATCTCTCCACATTACCCCTCTCCCACCGACTTGCGTCACCTCCCAACAGCTGGCCTCCATTCCACGCTGCTTCCCGATGGTTCCTACCATTTAATTCGTTGTCCTGCCTCCTTACTTTCACTTGCCGCGTGGTCTAACCTCTGCCTATTCCCTCTCTCTGATATCGTAGGCTTAATGGCTCTCCGGTCATGGGTTAAATGCCCCTCCTCCTCGCACGCTCCAAGTCTTATCGACCATCATGGTATGTATTCTCCCTGCAATAGCATGCAAGCTCATATTTCTCCCTCTCTTGGCTTTGTTTATCATGAGGTCCCTCCGGAGCGAGTTCTTCTGAATGTAATTGCAGGCGTTGGTGAAGGGTGGCTGCAGGACATCCCATGGGAATTTCTCCCTCTCACCCGATCCTTTGTGAAGGAAAGGCTTGCCCTCGCAGCCTTCTCCACTTACTCCTATAGCGCCCTTTCTGGTTCCTCGTTGTGGTATTCAAACCTCGGCTCTGGCTCAATTCTTACTCCTGAAGCGCATTCTATCAATTTGGAGAGAAGCATGATCTTGGGCTGCCATTGTACAGGGTGGAAGGAAGGTGCGATGGGCACCTTGGTCTGCAAATAAAGGCAAAGTAAAGAAGGTTCCTCCCTGCAACAAGAGCTAAAAGTGCTCAGTTGCATTCTAAGTGGCCTCTCGGCCGAGAACCAGGCTTGTGTTATTGCAGGTTATGTTCGTGCCTTGCACTCTACTTTTGCTCGTATAGATATATCCATAGGAATTGGAAGAATGTCCCAGGCAAGTGATAATGCAGGTATAATGGATGTTAAAAAGAATCTTAGGAGACTATATGAGATGATAGCAATTAGCATAATGGACAACAAAGAAATCATGCAGGAGATTAAGAGCATGGGGGAAACGGTGAGCTACACCTCTCTGCAAATCAGCAGTCACAATGCAAGGATTGATGACAATGAGAGCAACCTCAGGGAGATAATGGGCAAAGTCGACAGGATCCAGGAAGATCTTCAGCGGCTGATCAACATGAACCAGGGAAGCAAGGTGAATGAAACTACTGCAGCAACCGAGCACCCAATGGAGGAAGAGTTTGTAGTTCAGCCCAGGAAATTCAGAGGCAATCCTTAATTAGTTTTATGTTAATTATGGTTAAATGTTTTACTGTCTTTTACTATGTAAACAGTTTATAAGGGTATACACTACCCGAGATACTAGTTGTTTTGAAAATGCTCTGTGTATAGTTTTTTGGGAAACTCCTCGGATAAGCTTTCTGTGCAGCAATTTTGATCTTCCTGAACACTTTGTTATGTTATCCTATCTGTACTGAATGGATGTGCATAGCTTGTTTTATTAAAACCTTTTATAGTTTCTGTTTTAAAAAAATATATTCACCCATTCATCTCTATATAGAGAGGATTAATCATGACATGCAAATATCTTTTCCTATCTTTTCTATTGAATGTCCCCTTGATCTTCTCTCTTTCCTCATTCTCATTTAATGGGTGTAGATGAAACCATTATTTTTTATTTTAAGTAAAAATATTTTTCTTCAATTTAACTCACCCACTTTTAATTATCCTCCTATATATTCTCCTAGATGTTTCCTAGGTTCCTCTTTCTTCTCCTTTTAATGAGGTTGCACTTGAATTTTCATTTTTATTTAGTTAAAAGGTGCTTTTATTTTTGTTTCTTGCTCAAATTATAATTTATGTTTACTCATATTTATAAATAACTACTCTCCATAAACATAGAAAAATGAATTATTTATTTAATAATAACTCGTGCATGTTATTTTCCTATAATATTTAAAATTAAACAATTTATGCATGTATCTAGGTATATTGCTTAATATTTTCTATGTCATGTTTAATATTAAGGGTGCCATGTCTCTTGATGCCTTTTAAGCACTCATTTTGTTTGGTGTGATAATGGTAATCTAATATTAAGGGTTCCATGTCTCTTCATGCCCTTTAAGCACTCATTTTGTGTGGTGTGAGAATGATAATAATTCGATCGTGTCTAGAGATAACTAGTTACTAAGGAATAAGGGTAACGCTCTATTGTGCACTCCTCATCTAGACTTTGTGAGTAGCTGAATCCACCCACCCCCATGGCATCGCGAAGTTTTTGGGTAACATAACTTACATTTTTGGACCCATTTCATGGAAAGAGATGCTAATAGGCAAAAGTAGGAACACTGTTTCTCCTATCCGAATGGTACCATTTACATCTTTCAAACAACCCTCTCATCCATGTATAAGTCGATTGGCATGCATGTTTCTCATCTCTACACAAATTGAGACCAACATGTCCAATAATCCAATAAAATAGTTTAGCATAATAAATGCTCAACAATAAGCAAATCATAATATATGGACTCAATCTAAAGTCCACATAATTAAGTGTAATTCAACATCCTTATACATTTGCGACCATTTTTTGTCACATATGTCAAATGGAAATCATACAAAGTACATCAATCATAATTAAACATGTAATCTAGCAATTGGAATATATCTATTTATTTAACTGAGTCATCCTTAAAAACCAAAATACCATCAAATAATAAGTTGATGTTAGATCATATCCAACAAATAGAACATTAGAAAAGTGATCATATGGCTAGGACAATTAGGAGTTAATGCCAATTTTCGCTAAAAGTGATCCTATAGCTAAGAATTAAGTTCAAAAGATAACATGACATTCTACATTATATTTAAGCTTTCAAAATTTTATTAACTTTAATCAATGAGATGGATAACCTGGAATTCAAAATATGCATCTCATTTAACTTAATTTTATTGGTGGCGATTCTTGCTAGCTCATTCAGTTAAGGTGTGAGTATCGTCAGTAGGACAACCCTAGGTCAATTCCCCTTAGGATTGAGCTAGTTTGGAGGAGACATCCAAAATCCAACCAGTTGAGGATTTGTGTGGCCGAGGATGGTTGCGATCCCTGAGTGCCTTTGATGGCTTAGATGCCTCTGGTTCATGGTTTCTTAGATGAAAGGATGAAAAACAAACAAAAAAACTTAATTTTATTGGCATTATGACGGTGAGCCAACATGTGGCTAAATATGTAAAATATTGACTATTTTTTGCTATTATTAAAATCAAGAAAATATTAATTTTGTGTAGTTAAAATGTTGAAATCAATTTACTAAAATTAGATGTTAAGAATATTTTGAGAATTTTTAAAATTTATTTATATATCTATAACATCAATATCATTTATTCCAATCAATTGTCACATATTTTGAATTGAATTTATCTCACCAAATTCTAATTGTATCTCATTATAAAATATCAAAATCATTAAATAACCACTCAACTTCGAAGACATGGCCCAAGTCCAAAATGTAAAGCTTAGAACCAAGATTGCTCGTAAACACCATTTTAAATTTATTTAAGATTACTTTATTTGGTTTCCTAAATGAACTTATTATCGAGCTCCATAAAATGGCAATGCATAGTTAGAAAAATCACATAGCCTGCAGTAGTAGGGAAGTTGGAATTTGTGGAGGTTAAGTCACCACAAATCACCTGTTCAATTCCTACAGGTTAGGGGTTGAGGGTGGGAGAGACCCACAAGGGAATTAAATCGACCCATGGAGCGTTCAGGATGGCCCTTGTCTTCGTACAAACTTGGTGACAACATCTTATGGGTGGGTAGATCATTCTTCCATTTAACATTGGGGTTGGCCCTGTCCTAGGTTATATACCCATCCTTCAGGTGTCGGGGATTTCTAGTTGCAAAAAAGAAAGAAATTATCGTAACAATGTTTCTTAATTTGTTTATAAGATTAACTTTGTGTTACTTCCCGATACATTACCAAGTTACATACTATCTTTGACTTAAATAAACTCTCACAAGTAAATTTTGTAATTTTATATATTTTTGAAATTAAAAATATTTTAATTTACTTTGTTTTATTTATGTATAATTAATAAATAATTATGTTTTGTAATTTTATATATTTTTGAAATTAAAAATATTTTAATAAATTACTTTGTTTTATTTATGTATTAATTAATAAATAATTATATGATTACATTGATACATAGTTTTGTTTTGATGTGTATTGTAATTGAATTCTATTACTTAAAAAGTAGTTTTATCAGCAAAAGTTTCACTAACATATAACTTTGCATAATAATCTACACATTAGGGACATAAAAAATCATGTTGATTTATCCTCTTGATTAACCATTGAACTTCTAAGGTATATATATGAAGTCACTCTATTCAAGTTGTTCTCACGCAAATTTAGTGTACAAATCCAACTTTACATTTATTGTCTTTACTCTTAAAATATATAAGACATTTGCCATCATTATTATTTTTTTAATTAATGAGATACTTTTCAATAATATGTAAGAGTTGTGACATTAAAAGCATTTTCTCTCCTAATATTTAATTAACATAAATATTAAATTTATTTTTTTAGATAATTATATTATAAATAATCTTGATAACTAATAAATCTATAACTAAGTAGCTATCAAAAGAAGCACTATTGATAAAGGAAGGGACTCTTACTGAAAAAGAGTTCGTAGGAGGGACACAAGTATTAGTTGTGCAAAATGTTTTGTTCTTGTACAAGGTTTCAACAACCATAAGCATTGTATTTCTACGATGTTATTCAATGGGTTGATTTTAGAAATAAAAGTATAATTTTGTAAAGGTTGTTTTCAAAAATCCAAGGAAGATTGTGTACTTGTAGTGTTGGCTTTTTCTCCCTGTGACCTAGGTTCAACCCTCATTTTAGGTCAGCTCAACAAAGCCCAAGATATTGGCCTGACAGAGTAGAGCCCAACCGGTAGCACCTGCGACACAGATGCCCTCTTACCCGAGATATATCAATTCTATGGGTAACTGCCAAAACCACGTTTCCGTAGTTTGTGCGGGAGGGTGTTTTAAGTCCTTGGCCCTGCACCAAGGTTTCCAACGAAGACCGGGAAGTTGGGGTGGTGGTTTGGATGTTCTATGTCAACAAAGGGTATGATTTACCCTTCTTTATGCAATCTTACGCAATTGCAAAGTGAACAGACATCACATACATATTCATTACTTGAAATACAACATTCATACAGTTATCCCTTTAAATCACAATAACCAATCAATCATTAAACACAAAAAATGTGCACTTGTCTAAGCTACTCAACATTCACACATATACACAGCATGTAACGTGGAAGCCCATCCGGAAAAAAAAACCATAAGGTGCTCTTCATCTGGCATTGGCATGAGGAAATATATGCACCTTTTGTCAGTAAATAATTCTACAGAATTTGTTCAAGATATTCTCTTCTATATCTACAGACTTCTCCTCCCTCTCATGCTCTATGTTCTTCTCTATCTTTATCACTCTACTCTATTCCTACTCAGTGATCTGCACACAACCTGGATCGACTCAACCTTCTCTACCTGTCTACTCACTCAGCTGGAGAACCACTACTTTGATGCACACAACGATCCAGAGTCAGTAACCAAAACTATATACCTCTAATCTAGTTGCATCGTCTCTTCCCAGAGTCTAGACACTTACTCAAAACTATTGTATAAACTAATCAGCTCAAAATCGTCTAAACAAGAACTAACTAACGGGCTATCTGGTTAACCGACTAACCCATTTACATCTTGGGTTTCTTCTTTTATAGCCTTATTAGAGACTCGATATACTCCCATACATGCTTATTATAGACTCAATACTGACTCGATATAGACTCAGCTTTAGTCGATATCCCAACCAGCTTACTATCTTCAGTCCACAGGTTGTCTTTCCTATCTTAGCAATACATGAACAAAAAGGCGCTATCGGCCTGACTTACAAAAATGCCTTTACGCATTTGATTTATACCGACTCCAGCCGAGATCGTACCCATGATCGCTAAGGGTTGTTGCTTTCTCAGCATCATGCCTTACTGTCACTTTCTGGTCGTTACCTTATCTACATGCCTGTTTCTGCGAATATTCTTCCATGTCATCTCGTCTCTTGCTCTATCCTGTCGTCGTAGCTTACAAAACTGGCGCAAATTCCTCATCCTGCTCCTTCTCTTTACCTTTCTCCTTATCTACCCTCTTCTATTGCAACATCCTTCTCTTCTTCTTTGATGTTGTTTCTTTTGTTGCGGTTCCTTCTTCTTCTTCCTTATACTCTCTTCTTTGCTTACTTAGGAAGAATTCTATATGAATTCTGCCCTTCTGTCCCACACCCAACAGGCCCCTAACACTCACATGTGGCTCGTCCCAAGCTACACGAGCTATTGCTCCATAAACTAACTTGCGCGATTTTGTTTTGAAAATTCCTCATGATTTTTAGCAACTTCAACTTTCTGCATGTGCTCCACCAGGTCGGAACTGACATGTTCTGACATGTTGCTTTCTAATGAGGCCGCTACCTCACACATCGTCTGGTGCACAGGATGAATTATCCCTGTGACCCTTTCTGCTTCTGCTTGTAACTCCTCTACCTTTTCCTCGCATTGTTTCCACTGTGTGTGCAGCGCAGTGGTTTGTTGTTGCAGGCTGCACATTTTTGTGGTTTTAACCTTTTTCTACTCCAAAGGCAGTTGCTTTATCTCATTTTGTAGCTACGTGATATTTGCTTCTAACGTAGTGAGGTCATTTTCAATCTTCTGTGATTGCTCATCATCCATTAAGGTTTCCCAAGTCTAAGAAACTTGGTCCACAACCTTAGCACATGTTTGTTTAGCATTTTCCATTTCTTTTGCAACCTGTGTAGTTGTGTCTCTCCTTTGTCCAAACACTTTTGGAGGTGTGTTGGGTGTCCTTTGCTCCTTTCAATGTACTACTTTTTTCTTAAGGTACGTCACTAATTCCACCAACTGTGTTATTTTGGCATCTGGGGCCATTTTTGGTGTTATTCCTTCGTCTTCCAAGCTGCTACAGGCCAAATTGACTGCTTCAATGATTCTCTAGTAGTTACCATCTGACTCTGGTTTCTTTTTTTCAACCTATTGAATGTCACTTTTAAGTTTCACGAGGTAATGATGTGCAGCCTTTACCTGTGTAGCTAGGTGGTGCTCTCGCAGCCTTATTTTGACATTAACAACATTCTGGACAACATACACTTCATTCATATGCATAGATGAAAAATCTATAATGAGATGGTTAGTATCCTGAAAATCAAGATTAGATTCTGGGGTGCCACACTTAACAACAGCTTTAGGGACCTGTACCATTATTGGCAGGGTTGGCATAGAGGCCACAGTTTGCTCCATTCAGGATGTTTCAGATGGAGCTCGAGAGTCCGCTGTTGCACTGGGACCATCCACAACAATCTTAACTTCTTCCACTAATTTACAGAGAACCTTAAGAAGGTCAGTAACTATACCTGAAAGTTCCTCTTGTCGTGCTTCTATAGACTTGAAACTAGATTGCGCGGCCTCGGTGATTGCTTCAGTTATGAGTTATATGTCATCATTGTCCAAGCTAACAGTGTTTGTAGTTCAGTTGGATTTCATCTTCCTCTTTGGTATGCTTGGCGACACTTGTTGTTCTTGAGGTTCCCCCTCCTCATGTTCGAATTATAGGTCTGTTGGTAGTGAGGGGGTAGGCCTTTCATCAGACTGCCCACTCCCTGTGCGGTCTTATTCTTCATTTTCCTCCTCTTCTTAGTTTGGGCGATCTTGTTGTTGGATTTATTCTTCCGGTACTGGAACACGCCATTCTTTCGGCCACTAATTAACAATTTCTTGGACCTCTTCCTTGGTTATGATAAAGTTGGCTTGTATCTTCAGCTGCTGGCATGGTTGTAGGTAAACATTGTGCGGACCCACTTCAAACTTAACGATGGAACAAAACTATTGGACTGTGGCAACATTTAACCTTGACATGCTCCTTACCTGATGCCATATAGCCTCCATATGCATAAAGACTTCAATATTGCTCATGTGTTGTCGTGCTTTGTGCTTCTTTTCGAACTAGAGGTTTTGGTATATCACCCCTTGGCAGGGGATGTGCGGGTTAACACCTTGTTAGCATTCTGGTTCAGACCATGAAATGAATGAGATGAAAATTAACAGCCATGAATAGTGGAACGTCCAATCCCTTTCTTGTGCATCAGTGGCGTCTTGAACAAGATCTTTCAACAAGAATTGACACCAATTGATTTGAGTTCCTTCCACGTGGAGGTCAACAAGCACAATTGCTCCTGTCGTACACTGATCTGGACGCATTTTGCAGAGTAACTTGGATGTTAATACTTTCACTGCAGAGATAATAGTGGGGTTATTAATGGTATGAATAAAAAAACCCTTGCTTACTTCTTTGTACGCCGAAATTTCCTTCTTTCGCTTAGTTATGGTTACCTCTTAATCCTTTTTTAGTAGTGGTGTTGGATCCATTCCAGTAGATGGGAGACCTGTAATGGAAGCGATGAGCTCAACACTCACAGGTATGGGTTTTCCTAACCAGAGAACCCCGTCATGGAAAAGTAGAAGCAACTACTTAACATAGGTGTTAATTTGGGTACCGCGCCCAAAATGTAGCATGTGTAGGGACGATAATATGCCATACTTCTCAAGTTTTGTAGCCCAGTCCTGTATAACATACATGCGAGGTGCCTCTTGCGTATCTTGCATAATGTCCATATACCTATTGCGATCTAAGGCTGGTTGTGTCTTGGTGTCGTGGTCACCATAAAATAGCCTTTGCACTTTGGGTAAAATATCTTTTACTACCCTCACACCCTCTGGTACTACCGACACCAGCAGTGGAGCCTTTTCGTTCTTCGGTATTGCAACTTTTGGTGTGTTTCTGCACCAGGGTGGGACATATGGCGGCAGTAAATTTCGTGTCTCAAAATCGTCGGCCGGTGGGGCTGCCTCTAGGGGTGTAGCTGCTCTTCCCTTTTGCTTTCTGGTGCTATTGTGATGTTCCTATTGAGGCACTGGTGGGCTTGGTATGTCCTTCCAGATTGGTTTAGCAGCCTTCGACTTGACTCCATAAGTGGTTTGCTCATTAACAGGGCCCATTGGCGGTGGGATATATCCAGCAACATCTTCCATTATCGTGGTGGGTTATATAGACTCAGATTCAACTGTGCTTGTGCTTGAGACAGAGATGATCATACTATAACCATACCAGTTCGTTGCTCAGGGGTTGACACAATAATAATGTTTTTCTTCGGTATGCCAAGAGCGAAGTCAGGGTAATGAGGCTTGATAAATACCCTAACCGACGCTAGACATACTTCATATGTACAATTTAAATTTTCCTAAAGGAATCCGTCCTTCTTACCGCATGGACGTACCGCATCTCTTAGATCAAATATTTTTGCATTATACCACTACTGTCCTATCACTGAATTAGTAGTTATTGTTAAGAAGCGTCTTGATATGCAAAAATATCGTTGTCAGATTTTTTTTATGTCCTTTCTAACAAGGTGTCGTGTATTTTCACACGTGCGATCTCTTTCCACTTCGCACATCCCTTCTGACAAATGGATATTATGGTGGCTGGGTCATTATCCCTTAGATCCTTTTTGATATTGTACCGCGCCATGTAGTTATGTTGCATTGATGGAGGTCTTTGTCCGCAATGGTTATCTTCGCACAGATTTTCTCCTTTATTACTTGTAGCGCAACATCCACTGTTAGATGTTCGCTTGTAAATTCAAATGTCTGGGTAAAGTTTACAGTTAAACTTCCCCACTCATTGGTTCCTCGTCATGGCTCTTCTAAAGTGTACCAACCTCTTGGCACCATTTCCAAAGTGTGGATGAATCTTTGAACCCATTATTGTCGAGGGTATGCTTTCCAAGCCGTGCGACAATGCTCAATATGTTTTCCAGGATCTGACAATCTTGTGTATTTTTTATTAGCATAGTTGATCTCATCTTCAAATTTGATCTCCATCAGTATTATACATTGCGTCTATTCAGAGATAGACTGTTTATGTGTACCCCACCATTTAGCGGGCGTAGATTTCAGAACATAGTTCAGAGTGGACAGTTGTTGTGATTCCGTGACCTTTTTTTCAAATTCTTCCAAGAAGGATTCAAGGTGAGGAAATCCTTCATACGTAGGCAGTGCGCTTGCTTCAGCTCCTACCCTTCAAACAACTTTTGTAATTCTTACACACTTGTGCATGGAGACTTCATGCAGCCTGTTCTGCCAGTTTTCTAGGGCTTTGCCTGATTCAGACGTGCATGAGCGTACACTGTGCCAACTCAAGATTCCATCAGCTGTGGGGTTAATATAATATTCCTTTGAAGACATAATGTTATACAGTTGGTCCAGATAATTCTCTTGCCCTTCGCTATGGACAGGCTCAACATATCGCTTCCCTTCAAGGGGATCAATGGGCGCAACCACTCTTATTTCAGAATCTTCGAAAGACAATATCCTTTTCTTGAAGTTTATGATAGTTTGGCTGTCTATTGCCCAATCAATCCCTAGAAGAATAGGATAGGGGTTTGTTTCACCAACAATGTCAATGACCTCAAAGTCAGCATATGTTCTCAAGCCTTGACCTCCACGAGTACTTGGGACAACCTACCAATTGGTAACACCTTCGACTGGTTTGCAAGACTTAGATGAATAAGAGACTAGTCCGATCGCAGCTTGTTCACGCTTTCCCATGTCTATCTTGTCAATATATTGACATATGATCCCAAGTCAAGTATGATATAGTCCATATTATAATCTCCTATCTCCGCAGTCATTCACAGTTCTCTATCTGTCTTCAGTTTGCTTCCGATTTGATTGACTCTTTTTTCTGGGTGCAGGTCTTCTGTGTTGTCTTCTATGAGTGTTGTCAACTCTGTGACATCATCTTTGTCATGGATTAGTGCTAAACAACTTTTGAAAAAGTCCTTGAGCTTACTAACCTTTTTGGTGGGTTACCTTCTGACTAGTTGTTCAAATCTTTCGGGCATAACTCTCACTTGTCCAGATGTCGACGGTTCATTGGTATCAACAAAGTCTTGTCGCGCCTCCAATAAGACTTCATTTTCGTGTTGAAAATTTAGCGGAGCTTTCTTTTGTGCTGCAGGTAGCACCTGCAGATGTCCTTGTAGTGTATTTTGGTTTGCTCATGTCGCAACACCTCCTCTTGTGATGACAACAAGGTTGGGTTGTCTCAGTTCGACATAAATGATTTGAATATTCGAATTGGGGTTTGGATTCAGATTCTACGCTGGGTTGGGGTTAACGATAGTTCTAACCTGCCATTTCGCATTAAGTTGTGGACACTGTTCGACATTGTGATCAAATGCTTTACAGTATGTACAACTTTTCACTGGACTTTGACAATCTCAGGAAAAATGTCTTGGTTGCCCATAATTATAGCATACAACTTGGACTCTTCCTCGACCAAATCCTCCTCCTGGTTGTTGTCCTTGACCTATAAAGTTCCCACCCCCCCTCTTGCGGAGGGTATTGTTGTTGTTGAGGATATTGGTTTGGCTAATATTGCGGTTGAGGATATTATTGTTGTTGAAACTGCACAGGTTGATACTAAGGCTGGGCTCATTCAACTTGCATTTGTTCCTCATTCTTCATTAGGTAGGTATCCATTGTTTTCTCTTGGAGCAGCTGAAGTGCTCTGCAATCCTTTTTGTCATGACCTACCGATCTACAAAATTTACAATACATACAAGCATGTGCACTTACAATCTTCTGTAAGTATATACATTCCTTGGACTTGTGACCTCTAGTTCGGCATACTCTACACCAAGGCATTCCTTGGGTGTTTAATGGGTTTGGCGCACCTGCTGCGACATAATTCAATAGCGCCAAGAAATTATCCTTATGGTGCCCATCTGTTCTGCATATGGTACACCATAGTCCTAGAGCTGCACCATAAGATTGGCCAGCTGTGACCGAATTTGCATCATGCCCGAGCCAGTGTCTCCAACTGGCGAGGCTTCTAACTTCATTGCTATTTCTATAGCCTATGTCTGCAACACAAATTTTGGTTGCATCAATGGCGTTCAGATGTGTGGCGACAAGGCAGCAATGAACCATTCCTTGTTTTGCACATCCGACATTTGGAAACTCACCTTGGTCGTTAATGTCTTAAATCTCTGGTCAAAATCCAAAACAAATTATGTCGGTAGTTGCTTGATCTCCTTGATCTCAATGATGCATTGTGATTCATACTTTGGTTTCTTAGATTCATCAATCAACCCGAGTTGAATCTCATTGAGTGCCTTTGGGACCACTCCCACTGGCACTATGGAAAAATTCATATACCAGTCTAGCACATGACCTCATAGAGTCGTGATCATCTGTTCTTTCTTGATGTTCTTGTCCTAGATCTGTCATACAGTCCAAATGATATCACACAAAAACCAGTGTTGTTTTGGGTCTTCCAGCCCATTCCCATTGAATATTGGCAGCTTAATGTTGTTTCCAGCCATTGGATTGATCGGTACTGTATTGACTGCTGGTATAGTAGGAACAAAACGTGGACTTCCTTGTCCGCTATTTACAGCGTTAGTACTACTTGTATTTACAAAAATACTTGGAGACAGGTCTCGCGATCTCACCTCTGGTACCATAGGCGAGTTGTGTACACATTCTTGTTCTAGAGCTTCAGTCGACTCCTCAGACTCTTCGTCTCCTTCTAAGATTGGTTGATACTCCTCTTCCTCATCATACAAGCCTTCGTCTAGGTATGATGTAAACTCGTAGCCTTCTTCTTCTTGCTCTGTGCTGCAATTGCCTTGTTCGAACAAAAATTTTCATCTTTTGACGGACCTGAATCTTCTTCCGCTTCTCAAAAACTTGGGTTCTAGTTTAGCTCCACTTTTTCCTGAGAACATCTCACTCTATGGTTCTGTTGAGACATAACCACTCTTTGCTATTCAATCTATCATTCACAAAATTCCCTTTTCACATATAAGCATTTTGATCCACGTCTTCCACGATGAGAGATATCGACTACGCGGTCCTTGAATTTTTTTTTGCTCGCCCTCATTGTATGAGGTTATTGTATCAACAACGAACTCAGTGATCTATGATTCTATGATATTTTCCACCCAGAAGTCCATAGCCCTTGATATAGGGTTGTTGATTCTTTTCAGTTTCTCAATCAAGAACGAAGTCCACTTTGTCGGTCCTCCTCCTTGAAAATTCTTTTCCTGGGTTGCCAACTTAGACAACCATTCATACAACAGAATGGGGAACTCGGCAAAGAAAATCTCGTGAAAATATGAATATATGTATTGTTCTAACCACTTCATTGGCATCCACCGAGATCCTTCACTTTCTTTTCATGCAAACTCTAGTTCTTTTGCGTCCACCCATATTTGGATCTCCGGTTTCGTGGGATTCCAAAACATATCCCTCACCACAACACTTTAGGTCCAGGCAACTGAAGCATTTGTTGGATTTTTCTACCTGCGACCCAAGATCAACCCTCCTTTTTGGTCAGCTCAACAAAGCCCAAGATATCGGCCCGACAGAGCAGAGCCCAGTCGATAGCACTTGCGACACAGATGTCGTCTCACCCGAGATATCTCAGCGCTATGGGTAACTGCTAGAACCACATTTCCACAGTTTATGCAGGAGGGTGTTTTAAGTCCTTGGCCTTGCGCCAAGGTTTCCAACGAAGACCGGGAAGTTGGGGTGGTGGTTTGCACGTTCTATGTCAACACAGGGTATGATTTTCCCTTCTTTATGCAATCTTATGCAATTGCACAATGAACAGACATCACAGACATATTCATTACCTGAAATACAACATTCATACAATTATCCCTTTAAAGCACAATAACCAATCAATTATTAAACATAGTAAATATGCACTTGCCTAATCTACTCAACATTCACACATATACACAACATGTAACATGGAAACCCATCTGGGCAAAAACCACAAGGTGCTCTTCATCTGGCATTGGCATGAGGAAATAGATGCACCTTTTGTTTGTACATAACGCTACAGACTCTATTCAAGATCTTCTCTTCTATCTCTACAGACTTCTCCTCCCTCTCATGCTCTTTGTTCTTCTCTATCTTTATCGCTCAACTCTACTCCTACTCAGTGATCCGCACACAGCCTGGATCGACTCAACCTTCTCTACCTATCTGCGCACTTTGCTCCAGAACCACTACTCCGATGCACACAACGATCCAGATTCAATAACCAAAACTATCTACCTCTAATCTAGCTCCAGCGTCTCTCCCCAGAGTCTAGACACTTACTCAAAACTGTTGTATCAACTAATCAACTCAAAATCGTCTAAAACAAGAACCAGCTAACAAGCTAACTGGTTAACCGACTAACCCATTTACAGCTTGGGTTTCTTCTTTTATAGCCTTATTACAGACTTGTTATACTCCCATACATGCTTATTATAGACTTGATACAGACTCTAACAGACTCAGTTTCAGTCGTTATCCTAGTCGACTTACTATCTTCAGCCCACAGGTTGTCTTTCCTATATTAGCAATACATGACCAAAAATGCGCTATCGTCCTGACTTACAAAAATGTCTTTACGCATGTGGTTTATGTCGGCTCCAACCGAGCTCTGAAATGGCTATATGTATGCTTCATTCTAAAAGATTACATAAACATTTTTCGGTTGAAACTATTTGTTGTGCTAACTCTATATTAAATAGAGTCCCTACTAAAGCAATTTTGCAAGTTACCCCTACAGGAAAACACAATGGAAGAAAACTTGATATTAGTAACTTATTGGTATTTGGCAGTGAATGTTGGGATCATATCTCGGATGAAAAACAAAAGAAATTAGAACCCAAGTCTCACAAATGTATTTTCATTAGTTATTGTGAGAATTCCAAAGCATACATGTTGTTTGATTCATCTACCCAAGGTGTCATCATTAGGTGAGATGTTCAATTCAATGAAGTCCCTCCTCCTCCTGAGTTTGTTGAGCCTCATGTTACTATGAATTTTCCTTCACCTTTTGTTACTACTATCTATGTTACTCCTTCCGCTCCTTTTGTGCCTACCCTTGATCTTAGTTCACCTTCTACTTCAAGTGATCCTCCTAAATGTCCCGAAGATACTATTGTGGTTCCTACTACTATTTATCTTTATGTTTGGTCCCGAAAACCTCTTGAATCCACAGGTTTTGAGATTGGTATTCCTTTCGATATCCGTCGAACTAGATTTGAAAATTTTCTCTCGTGACTAAAGTATTGGCCATAGATGATCCCTCTACCTATGCTTAAGCTAAAGATAAACATGAATGGGACGATGCAATGGCAATTGAATATGACTATTTAATGAAAAACAAGACATGGACTCTTGTGCCTCTTCCTCTTTGAAGAATTTAGTTGGGTGTAAGTGGATATACAATTTTTTTATTGCAGATAAGCAAATTGAAAAACATAAAGCTCGGTTAGTTGCAAAAGGACTCTCTCAACAAGAAGGTATTGACTATACCGAAACTTTTGCTCCAATTGTTAAATGAACATAATAAGAACTATTCTTTATCTTGTTGCATCTTATCAATGGGAAATACACCAAATTGATGTCTAGAGTGTGTATTTGAATGATTATTTTTTATGAAGACATTTATATACAAACCACCTAGTTTTATTATTGTTGACACTTCAAGTTTAATATGCAAATTGAACAAGTCTTTATATGGTCTTGAATAAGCACTTTGGTACGAGGAAATTGATGCCTATTTCTTGAAGAATTGTTTTAAGTGGTGTGTATCTGATCCAAATCAGCGTGTCAATAATTTTGATGATAATAATTTATGTGGATGATTTTCTTATTATTGGCATACAACTTACACTTATATAGGAAATGACGAGTAATCTTAAAAAACAACTTGAAATGACTGATTTAGACCCATTGCATTATTTTTTGGGTCTATAGATTTGGCATATGGTTAATGGTATGTTACTATCTAAGCCTAAGTATGTGAGATATTTACTTGCTTGGTTTCATATGACTGGTTGTATCAACAAATTTTGGGGAGTTTGATATATTTTACACACAACAAGACATATCTCTATTTTGCAGTCACCATGGTCGAAAAGCCTCATGAAAGTCATTGGAAAGTAACAAAGAGGATTCTTAGATATTTAGAAGGGACTGTGCATTATGGTGCTTTCTATTATAGCAGGGATACAATTTCACTTCTTGGTTATACATATTCTCATTGGGTAAGGGGATACTTCAAATATAAGGTCTATTGTAGGATATATCTTTCAGCTTGGTTCAGGTCTGATTTCATGGTCTAGTAATAAGTTGAGAACTCTTTCTCTTTCTTCTTGTGAAGCAAAGTACACAACAACCAAGGAAGCAACTAACTAAGTAGTGTGGATTCAACAAGTTATGACAGATCTTGGTTTAGTACACAAATCTCCTACCGAATTAAGAAGTGACAATAAAATTGCAATTCAACTTGCATACAATTCATTGTATCACTCCAATCCTAAACACGTTGACTTGGATACTCATTACATTCAATATCTTGTTGCAGATGGTGTTATTTGCTTGGAGTATCGCCCCATAGGAAAACAAGTAGCTGATATCTTCACCAAATATATGACATAAGCAAAGTTTGTGTATTTTCACACTCCGTTGGGAATGACGAAAGTTGTCATCAAGGGGGTATGCTAGTGTAATGCCATCTTCCTCCATTTATGTGTTGTTTTCCCAGTCAACATTAAGGGGAAGTGTTAGAATGTGTAATTTTAATATTACATGTGTAATGATGTCTAGTATGGTGTCATAAGATGTCTTATATAGCATTGGAAGGCATACATAACTATAATCTGATGTAAAAGTAGTTATCTCACATGCTTCATCGAGAAATATTCTCCTATAACCGTTCATTATATAAAGAGGTGGAAAATAATGTATCCCACATGTATTTTGAGATGTTATTCTTCCATACCTCTTAGTATATAATGGAGGTGAGGGAGAGCCTTTGGGTATATCTTATGGATTGCATTGTAATGCTATTGTGAAGATGTGGAGCATATGTAGGGTGGAGCTCTCTTGTAAGATTGGATATTTCTAAAGAATAAAGAAGACCAAACCTTCTCGTTGGTGTTTCCCCATTTGGGGTTTGACCATGTATATTTGGTGTATTGTTCTCTTGTCTCTTATTTCTTACATGATTATTGTTGCTTGTATGGATAGAAGGCTAGACCAATAGATCTTTGATATTGATTTACATGCTAGAGTAAATGTATTGTTGCATGTTATGCATATTCTCAATATTCTAACAGAAATTGTCTAGCTCGAGTCTTGAGCCCACATAACCCTTGGACAATCCAAGCCCCAAGGTAGAGCCCAACGAATCTGGAAAGCATTTAGGCTCATGGAAACCCTTAGATCGATCTCTAAAAAATGTTCCCACGCCCCAACACCAGTCTCTTGCACGAGTGTTGATGAGCTTGGTGGAAGATCCCCATCCTTTTTTGCTTGAAACGAGGCACCATCTCTAATAAACACATAAGTTGAAGGATCTGGATCTTTTAGATCCATAGGCTCTAACACTTTTTCTAAACCCTTAATCATGACGAGTTGGCTCTAAGCGAACCATTGTGCTTGCTAGAGAAGAATCCACCTGACTATGGCGTCTACATGTGTATTCAATGACCTCCACCTTCATTTCTCTATCGTGTGAATATACAACAAGATTTAGTATGCCATCCATCAAAACGACCTACATAAATTAAACCCTCATTTGGATCTACATCTTCCATATTTTGATAAACTTATTATTTTTTTAACAATTCATGAATAAATCATATACATTGGTTCATTAAAATAAATATGTTTTAAACTTAATTTTGAATCCAAGTGATAAAGATAACAACTTTCCGCTTAACCAATGAAACTACATCAAATTTACTTTAAAATTTTTATTATAAATTATTAACGCATAAAATAAAAAATTTAAAAATTATATTTTCAAATTGTGTAATGATAAAACTAATACGATAAATAAAATAATAATAATTATTTTATTTAACTTGACAACCTGAAATTGTAAACATATAAAATCTTTCTAATTAGAAACGGACGAAATTATCCAATTTATCGAAATATGTTTTACATTACCGCCAAACTTTAGCGCAAAATGCTTGATTTCCTCCCCCGAAAACCCACAAGTTACAACCTACGTAAGGACAGCCCTATAATAAAAAGGTTGGGGGTTGTGAAAAACCAAAAGGTTTGGGGGGCACAATAATGCGGCGCGATTGACACCTATATTCTTCTTGGAATGCCACTTAGAGGGACCCCTTTAAGCATATGCTTCTATAATCAGTACTCTCAAGAACAACACATTTACCCTTCAGCCGAGGGTCATTCGTCTGGGAATAGAGCAACTGAAAATCAAATTTAATTCAGTCCCTCGGTATTCTCAAGATCAACACATTTACCTTCAGCCACAGGTCATTCAGCTGGGAATAGCGCAACTGAAAATTAAATTTAATTCAGGGGACTGTGAAGGCAAATATGGACACTGCCCTCTTTTCTCCGTTCTCTCTTTTCAGCACTGAAGATAAACACTCTGGTAATACCAATATCCTCTGGTAATACCAATATCCACTGCTAGTTCGTAAATACGTTAGCCTTTATGCCATTGATTACAATTTCAAAGCTTTATTTCTTGGTATTTATAGGTTTGTTTCATTTTGAGTGCAGAGTCAGATTCAGAAGACACCCAAACATTTGAGGAAAGAAAGCATTCATTTCCAGGAATGGTATGTCTGCATTCTTTATACCTGTCTTTTGAATTTTGTTCCTTATTTTCTTTTTCCAGACCTATGATTGTTCAAACCTCTCAAACTTTAGAGAGAATGGCATGGTTAAAACCTTATCGAGTTTTTCGTATTGAAAAACAATTGAAGGCCAATAACAACGATCCTGGATAAAAAATGGAATGCTAGAAAAATAAAGTCTGTTGGCTGCCCCTCAAAGAGTCGACTTCCTTGAGATTAGGTCCCAACTGTGAGGGGTATATACGCTGTCAAAGCAGGTTGCACGTATCTATGCTGCCAAAATCGACCAGGACTTGCAACTCATACCATGTAGGTGGGGCAGATCACGACAAGCATGGACAAGCATGGACAAGCATGGAACCGTGGTAGAGAGCTTAACACTCTGTTTACCTCACCAGTGAACCATAGCCCACTTGGAAAAATTACAATAATGGAAGCTTTTAGATTCTTCATTTAATTATTAGTGCATCCTAATCAACTCTAGGATGACCCAAGGGGGCATATATGGGGTCATATCATATTTATATTACTCTATATGTGCCTTTCATATATGGGGTCATATCATATTCATTCAACTTTATATGTGCCTTTCGTATATGGGGTTAAATGTATATGATACAGCACCAGGGGACATATATGATGTTAAATGCATATGCAATGAAGTAAATGTTATGTAACAAATACTCAAGGTAGCATAACAAACCAGAGTGCAAACCATGTATAGCAAATTTAAATGTGGAGCACAACTTCAAAATAAATAAGAGAGATGAATTATACAACAACTCAAAGAATAAGAGAACCTTCTCCTAATGCCCCAATATATTCATATATCCAATTCATGTGTTCCCCTCACCCATGACTACATGACCTCTATATGTTCCTATTCACTCATTGCACATGTGGGCCGATAATACACATCTAAAGAGGTAGGGTACACCTAAAGAGGTAGGGCACATCTAAAGAGGTAGGGCATCTAAATCACTTGTATACGAATGAATGAATGACCATAAAATACCAATAATACTTGTGTATTTATACACATCTAAAGAGGCAGGGCTCCTTCCCCAAGGAGGGGGTTGTGGACCTACATTGAGTTGACAAGGTCACCCTTAACCAATCCTAGAAATATGATATAAAATTACAAATAATGTTGGCCGTGGTGAATGTGAAGATTACACCCTTCATTTCAACACCCCCCCTTCAGCTGAATTGGGGGCCATAGAGAGAAGACATTACATCACGAATATTTATTTCCTCCTTAAATGCATATCATTCTATTTGCTTCCGCATTATCTATTTTAGAATGCATCCACACTTATATTTTGACCTTGACCAGATGATATGTCCTTGGGGAATCTAACACCCCTAAACATTCACTCTCCTTTAGTTCGACTAAATTCAGAATTTCATACTTGGAATTGGAAAGGTGCTTAATACTTTATTATACATATTGTTAATCATTTCTTATTGCACAACTCCAAATAGTGATTGTAAGCAACTCAATTGGAACTCAAATATCACCTTCCTTGGTACCTACACTAACTAAATCTAGCTATGTTTTATTGATGATTTCTTGGACCAAGAAACATGTTTCATTTGGTAAAAAGGATTGTGTTAATTTATGTGCTTAAAGATGCACTATACTTATTTTGGAGAATACTTGTATCTTGGAAGCCCACTTGCCAACTTTACAAGAATTGTGTGTTATCCTTTGTGAATCTTCTCTCTATGATGCCCCTAAGAAGTTTCATCCTGATCTATGTCTTGCTATTTCGTCATCATTTATGAATTGTTTAACAAGGTAGTCTTCTTGTGCTTCCTTCTAACATAGTCTTCAGGGGTAAGAATATCTATAAAGCAGGTGATGATGCATCAAAATCAAGAAGTGCTGTGATTATTATGATAGATCAAACCTTGGCTTCAACTATAAGGAATGGTTGACGATATAGGTCAAGACTAAAAAGAGAGTGTAGGTTTTGTTGGGGTGATAATATTGTTGATTACTTCATCATCCTAGGGCTATCATTCAAGAGGTTTAACATTTTCTTTTAAAAAAATGCCTTTGATTCAATTCTCAAATATCTTTTTTTTGAGAGGTATTTCATCCTTGGAGTCCCTAAGTTTATTATTGCAATGGTGTCCAAGTTCGATGATGCAATGAAAAGCCTAATTCATTTCTTGCTTGGAGTTTCTAGAGGCATCTAAAGACCAATTGATGTTGAGCAAGGGTGCCTTATATTCCTCTAATTCTTTGGTACATTTATTTATGAACTAAAGTTGCATGTTAAAGACAACCCTCATAGATGGCGTTGCATACTATATGATGTTTGATTTTTATCATTATTCAAAAATAACAATGATATTCTCTTCCACACCAAGGCATTGCAAAGCTTTTTTTCCAGGGAAAACCTTGTGGAATCTGGCTACTGTCCTGGAACATTCCAATGGAGGGTGATTCAACTGCCAACCACAATAGCAGTTCGTAACATTGAAGGACTTGGTTGGATTTGAACTTGTGACCTATGTCCACCCCTTTGACAACTTGCCTTGCGTGGATGGTGGAACTGATTAAACTAACCCTTGAGTCTCAAGGGACTGAAAGCTAGGTAGATCCCTTTTGTGATAAAAATCGAATAAATGACAATTTGAGCAGAACTTAGTGCATGCCTTACAAGATGACTAAAGATGCCTTATTAAAATTTAAGACTTCCATTCACCTTTGTTGGACTTTTAGTACATCAGAAAGTGTCTAATAGAGTGCCATTGTGGAGGGTCGCGTTTCCTGTCGTACCCGTTTCAGAAACTTCCAGCCATTTCCCCGTTTCAGCAAAATCAAGATCAACAAGAAGAGTGGGAGCCTCTTGTGTAATAATTTCCATGGTTTTCTCAACCATGGTATCCATGCCATCATAAATCTCTCCCAAGAAAGGTCTGTCTGTGTCTGCATCTCGAAGAAGCTCAAATGCAGGTGTGGTGAACTTGAGCAAGAAATCTATCTTGCTCCACCAACCCTCATCAATCAACATCCTTCGCACCATGCTTCCCTTCTCTGAATCTTCCTGTCTCCACTCGGCCCAAGTGGCACCCACCACCATACTCATTAATGCAGGTTTGACCTCAACAAGGCGGCACAACATGATGAAGTTTGAGGCATATCTTGTCTCAGCAACTTTAAGCAACTCCAATTTGGAGTATTCACGATATATTGCTTGAGACTGGTGGTGGTTGGTGATGAATTTTATGATCTCCCTAGCTTGCCCTGTGACCTCCTTAATCCATGGAGTTTTTGCCTCAATCTCCTCTAAAATCAAATTTAGATTATGGACAATGCAAGGAGTCCAAAAGATATGATGGTATCTACTCTCAACAATCAAGCCTGTAGCTTTGCAAATAGGTGCATTATCTGTGATAACTTGCAACACATTTGCTGGCCCTACTTGTTCAATAGCAAAAATTAAAATCTCAGCAATGAAATCACTATATTTTACCTCGCCTGAACAATGTTCTGCCTTTAGAACATTACTCCTTGTGGTAATGATGCAATGATATTGATCAATGGCCTCCGCCTTGTATCTGTCCATCCATCTTAGATAATGGAAACCCCTTTACTGCTCCATGAGCTACGAATTGGTTTTAGAACATCCTCAAGCAGTAGCCTCTCTTTCTTGAGCAAAACTGTTTTGAGTTTTTCATAGTTTGGCCCCTTGAAACCTTGAGGGGATGTGTTGATTGCCCTCACCAAATCTTGCCAATAGGGGGATCGAACCACATTAAATGGGACGCCACAAGCATATATGGTCCTTGCCATTCTTGTTTCAGCTTCTTCTCTCCCTTGATTGTTGAGCATTTTCAACAATCTGTTATCTTGACCTGCACCTGCACGCTTAGATATCTCTTCTTCTAGCTGGACTGCCCTCCTCTTCCTTGCTTCATGAACAATCCTTGGCTCATTGCTAGTAACCAAGGTTGTTGGTGATAGCTTGCTAGTGCCACCCATCCCAATCTTTGCTCTATATTCCTTCAACCTTTGAGCATCATCATGCACTCTCTTGAATGAAGCCCTAACCTCTGGGTTTTTGGTAAATGCACAACCTTCAACACCCTTCAATCCTTCATGCAAAATATGTGCCTTGACTCTTGTGTAAGAGCCCTTGAAGGTCTTCTCATTCACATAAATTGCACCTCCATTCCCATGAACCCCCACCACCACCCATTTGCTTGAGCTTGGTAACATGCCTCCAAAGAGGATAGTATTCCTGCTGCCTTGTTGGTTGAGGAGCTGTAGGAGCAGGGGAAATGCCAGTTTGAGAAGCCATAGATGTTGCTGCCTGCAAAGGCCAAAAACAGTTAAAAAATATGCCCACACTTATAGAATGCATGAATGATGAAAAAAATACCATACAGTGAAAAAAATCTCTGAAAATCAAACATGGATGCTCACCAAGTAATGGAATGCCCACGCCCTCCTTCTTGCTTTAAACCAAAATATAAATGCTTGCTAAGGAAGGGTCTCTTGAAGTCTGAAAAGAATGTGTGAAGAATGAGTGAACCGACTGTCTTTTTATAGGAAATAATCAGGTAAGTTTTCTAGAAGTTTCTTTTTCGATATAAAAAAAATTAAGTTATTTCTAATTAAATTGGTTAGGTTTTGTAAAAAATCATTAAATTAAATGTTTAAGGGAAAAATTAGGGATCGACAACCCTCTTTCCATCTTGTACGGGCCCACAAGTGAAAAAATGGGAAACGTGGCTGTATAGCATGAAACTCACCCGAAATGCCTTCGACCGTACCATACGTCGTTTCGTACTCGCGAAACGTCGTACGGTACGGACGACGACGTTTCAGACAAGTTTCGTACCCATTTTGTGAGGTTTCGGGTACGGGTACGACACCTTTCTGGACGTTTCCTACAACTTAGGTGCAATCCTAGTGAATATTTGATATCTTGAAAGTTTTTCACTAATTAACTGTTGTGTGTGCCCCTGAGATTTTGATTGTGGTATATTTTTGTAAAAAGACATCTAGTTGGATTGTTCTACAAGATTTATTGTAGAAATTGAGAGCTTGGAATGCCATTTGAAAATCATTGTTTTCATCGAGGGCGCTATGGTAGAGAAATTTGACTAGTTTTTTGTTTTAAAGCATTTAATTGTTTCCTGGGCTTCTAAAGTTTGATCTAAAGTTTCATACTGTAGAGGCATTTGAGTCTATCCATACTCACAGAACAAAATTTAGGGAGCCTTTGATACCATTCGAATTGGTTTGGAAATTGTCTCTCTCTCTAGTCCAAGTCTTGTTCTTTGCACCTAGTTTGATTTTTCATTGTTTGATCTTTGTTGCCAAGTCAATTTGAGTCCATAGTAGGTTGGGGATATTTAGATCGGTCTACCTAAGGTCTACATACATTTGGTGCAACACTAGAAGTATTTGGGTTCCACATAATTCTTGGGGATATTGCCTTAGAGTCTTTGGCTTTGCCAAAGGGTCATCCCAGGTGTGATGAACCCAGAGAATGTACCATTGTCGAATGTATGGACTCTAAACCTTTCTCATTTATGTGTTACACACCTGTAGATGCATGTTGTAGTCCATATTGAGTTTATTACCGTCATGTGTTTGTTTAGGAGGGAATTTGCAAAAGTCCCTAGGTGTTAGAATTCTATTGGGTAAATATCTAGTATTTTTTGCTTGTCCTCGAGCTAATGTGCCTACTCACTACCTTAGGTATAATACAATGGTATCGGAGCATGGTCCTCCGCACCTGCCTGTGGTAATAATTGATGTGTCTGAAGAGAAATCCATCTCCTAAGAAGAAATATCCAGAAGAGCCCCTTGTAGAAGAAGAAGTTGACTCCATTGAAGGAAAGATCCAAGAAGAAAGAGAGATGTCGAACACAGAGCATGCATGAAAAGGACGAATTCAAATATTTTGTCCATAGCATGCTGAAGGGCATGCAAGATAAATCCCAAAATATCATGTGGTCAGGGAAAGAGACTAGAGAATTCTTGGGCAAGCAATTGGGAAACAAGGATGGAGAAGGGAGCAACAGTGGCTCTCAACATGAAAGAAAGAAGGTCTATGGTGAGACTCTCTTTTCAAAGACAAGGCCTCACAATCAACGTCATGAGTTCAAGAGTGAGATCAAGAGTCAACCATGGCCTACCATGCCTAAGTTCACTTAAGAACACAGAGAGGAATGTGAAGTGCAGAGTGAATCAATTGCTTCATGGGAGTATCGTTATGCAGAGTACCAGTATTCGAGTGAGGAATGCAGAAGAGCACCATCTTTCAAGGACTTCTGTGAATCCCAATACAAGGTCCGTCCAAGAGTAGGCAATAGGATGCCTACTCACAATCTTGAGTTGAAGAATGCGATTGGTAAGATATCTCTTCCATATTTTGATGTTTCATCAAAATGCACTACTAGCTCATGGATCCAGAAATTAGACACATACTTTGAATTGAACCCCATGGCTGAAAGGGATGCCATCTAAATTGCTACCCCTCATCTTGATGGAGAGGCCAATGACTGGTGGTTCCATGGCATGAGGACTTTGGGTCACGACTAGGTGACAACCACTGTTACAAAAACCGGTAAAACCGGCCGGTCCGAGCGGTTTCGGGGCCTCACCGGGTCAAACCGGAGTCTCAAACTGGTTTTGATTGGTTCCGTACGGAACCGACTGGTTTTGACCGGTTCCGGTTCCAGTTCCGGTTTTGACGGTTCCTTACATAACTGTACGACAACACTTAAGAGGGTATTTTTTAAATTTAAAAAAAAATTAAAAGTTGGTTGAGTGGGGAAGGTTCTAGTGAAATATGTTCAGTATGGCACATATCAAGAGCACTTTTTGCAAATTTGTGTATAATGGTTTGGATTCACATGGTTGCACATGAATATATATATATATATATATATATATATAATTTTTCAAAATTTAAGTAGTTTTTGTATTTTGGTGGACTGGTTTTGTGATTCGGTTTTTTTCTCGGTTTTGGTTCGGTTTTGGTCTGGGTCCGGTTTTCAGGGTGGGCCGGTTCGACCACTGGTTCGGTTTTTGTAACCTTGGTGACAACATATGAGGAGTTCACCAAGAGGTTAGTAGATAGATTTGATCGTAGAGATCGTGAAATACCCTTTAGAGAGCTAGCACACTTAAGGGAGATTGGAACTCCTGTGGCATATATTTCAGAGTTTCAAAAGCTAGCTATGATGGTCACGAACATATCCGAAGTTTGCTTGATCCTTCTATTCATGAAAGGATTAGCAGAGCCATTGAAAAGGTTGGTTAAAGCCTATACACCATCCACCTTGCAGGATGCAATGAACATAACAAGAGATCTACAGGATGCCATACCAAGAACAAGGTTTCCTCCCAAGGCTAATGTACCTACCAAGTTCAAGATCAAAGACCTCCCCTGAGGAATTTGACTGGCACCTTCAAGAAGGAGAACACTTACAGAGATCGAGATGAGTTAAGAAGGAGGAAGCTATGCTTCACTTGCCAGGAACCATGGGTTCCATGCCACTAGTGTGCTAAGGGAAAGCACATTACATTGAGGTCTTCTCATAGAGAAAAGCCGAGGAGGAGGATGAGGAAGAACCAATTGAAGCAAATGGTGGCTATGAGACAACAGATGAGGAACAACTACCACAAACAAGTGGCCAGATTGCAGTATTTGTAGGAGTACCTCGCTTCCACACTCAGATTCAAGGGAGTGGTTCAAGGACAGAGAGTTATAGTTTTTGTTGATGGAGGTGCTACCCATAACTTCATTTGATTCCACCTTGGTGGATAGAAGGAAGTTGCCTACTGAAATCTTTGAAGGTTTCACAGTCATCATGCCAGGTAATGACTCCATGGATTGTACTAGACGGATTCCAAAGCTACAAGTAACCATAGGAGGAGATCATACCTTGATAGTGTAATGTCCCCTTCCGAGTAGTCACCACGAGCGACTCATTAGCCTATCTAGTACCCGTAGGCCATAGTCGTAAAAAAAGGGAATTAATTAATTATTAATGTCACCTAGGCCAAAAAGATGTTATAAAGTGGCATTAGTAATTACTAATTAATAAATTGAGTGGAAAAATTAAAGTTAAGGCATAAAGTGCTCAATTTAAAATTAAAAGGTGGGATGAAGGATTTTTCTCCATAAAGTCACTTTATTAAATTTTAAATGGAGAAAGCCAACGGAAGTCGAAAAGACACTAAAAGAGGGGAGAGTGAAATTATAAAAAGGAAAATGAGAGCTCTTTCTCTCATTCTAGTCTATTGCATTTTTGAAACGAAGAGCTATTGAGCTAGTGTTTCTCTTGGGACGAAAACCCTAGGAGGAAGAGACTGATTTCAGTGGTGAGACTATCCACTCTAGTCAGTAGTGGGAGAGATCAGGCAGATCTTTCACTTGTTCTTCAAGGTCGTGACTGGGTTGGAGCATTTTACCTTCAGATCGGTGTTTTAGACAGAGTTTTGGTACTAAATGAAAAAGGGCGCAGTAGTTTGAAGGGAAAACCATTTCCTCTTGGAATATCGAGCTTCAATGGTCATATTAAGAAGAAAGTCGAGCCCTTCCTTTATCCATATCAGTTTATTTCTCTGTCAGTGAAAACAGTGGTGATGGGGGCACAGCATACAGTCTAAAAGGAGCATGTGGCTTACAGAGTGGCTTTATCTGTTGTCGGTACCTTCATTTGTTTGTTGGCGGTCTTTGGGAGGGTGCATTTGAAAGGAGAATCCGTCTCTGCTGAAGATTTGTGTGCACATCTCTTACCACCCATTTCACAAGGAGTTGTCAACAGGAAGAGTCAAGTTACAACATAGTGTGCTACAGGATTGTGCTGCCTTTTTCTACTGCCTTCGAGTTGTATTGGTTTGGGACTCATCTTCAAGCTGCTACAGGACTTTTGGGGTGAAGAGTCTCTATACTTCTGCTACAGACATCAACAAGTTCGATTCCTTTGAAGGCTGCCTTTTTATATGCAAGTTACAGGCATCAAAACAGGCATCTACATCAGTTTATCTTTGTTCAATAAAATATGCCCGGTCTATGCAACGCCAATAAACAAGTTGAAGTTGTGGAGGACATCTTTTTCCCATTGCTGTTAGTTCATCGAATTTTCCAGGCATGTATTCACCTTATTTTTGAGTAAAAACCAGATCTGGAATTTTGACATCAAAGTCTGATTTATGCTTTATATTATTGCTGTAGCATCTATTTTTTTGTAAACTTAAATATTGTGGATGGTAAGAGTTGCATATGTTATAAGAACTTCCTTTAAAACCACCCAAGAACAATCATCATAAGGATTGAACAATTAAGTGCTACATTCTACAATATACACTACAACTGTTTGTCAAAAGTTCTAAACCAAACTTGGGAGAGTAACCTACAGCAGTGTGCTAGTCATAGCTATCAGTTGGAAATAAAAGAAAATTTATAATATCACCCACAGCAGTGTATCCCACAGTCATCTGAAGAAACTCTCAACCGCACTAACAGACAGGGAAAGAAAAAAAATTGATGTCCATTGGGACTAGGGACATTACAGTAGTATCAGAGCCTCTTTTCCTGCCAGCCTGAGATTTGATGAGAATTTTATGAATCCGGAAGGTCCAAGACACCCCACATACAGGAGGAGAAGGCCAGGGGAACCCAGACGCATTTTCCTATCAGAGTACAAGGAAGGTTGGTTGAATCAGAGGAAGAAGAATTTTTGGAAGAAGAAGAAGAGGAGCAGCCAGAGTTTGTGAGTGAAGAGATGGGGTATAGAAATGATCCTCTTGGGGACAACGAGCATGGTTTGTTTGGAGGCAGCAGGGGTGAACCAAACAGGGAAACACCAAGAAACGATAGTACCATAAACATTTTGAACGATCTGGCTAGAGGACAACAACATCTAGTCGATCTTATGACGCAGCTGCTAGTAAATTCACACGGGAGGAACAACAATGGTGCGGAGTGTTCCAATGGTCGGAATGGGAATCATGCGGAAGGAAGCAACACAAATATTCCCCTGCCACCCAACACTGGGGTCAGTAGCAAAACTACTACTAGACCAACACTGCCACAGTTCTTGACTGATCAGCCAGTGGTACAACCGGGGCAACCGATACCAGGAGATAGCTTCACTGATTACTTAGCAGAGTACAGGGGTCTAGGCACGGACTTTCACACCAACATGTCTTTCCAGGAGTTCTGCAATATTAAATATTGAAACAAACCTAGAGACTTTGGTCGGATACAACAAAACTTTGACTTACAGTGGAAGATGGGGAAACTGAATATTTCTTCGTTTGATGGTTCTAACAAATGCACGACAAGAGCATGGGTCCAGAAGATCGATACTTACTTCCAATTGAACCCCATGAGGGAGACAAAAGCCATCAAGTACGCCACTCTACATCTGGAGGGTGAAGCACATGAGTGGTGGTACCATGGATTGATCCCCTTAGGACATGCCAGGATCACTTCCTATCTCGAATTCACTCAAAGATTGATCAACTGATTCGATAAGAAGGATCCACAAATACACTTCAGAGAGCTCGCTCAGCTAAAACAGACAGGGACTCCAGATGCCTATATTACAAAGTTCCAGAGGTTGGCAGTTACGGTGACTGATGTTTTAGAGGTCAGACTTATCATGTTATTTACAGAGGGACTATCTGAGCCATTAAGTGGATGGGTCAAGGCTTTTAAGCCCGTTACTCTACAGGATGCTATCACACGGACTCGGGATATGGAGGATGTTGCACCCAATAGGTACTCGTCCAAACCTTTCATTCCGCAGAAGGGGAAAGACAAGAAACCTTTTTAGAAGGGAGGATCCGAGAACAATAGATTGGATGAAGAAACCTGGAACGAGTTGCTAAGAAAGAAATTGTGTTTAAGTTGCAAGGAACCATGGCAGCCAGGACATCAATGTATGGGAAAGGTAAAGGTCCATTACATAGAGGTGGTGTCAGTTAGCGATGAGGAGGATGAGATGGAGCAGGAGCATGATGAGGGCCAACCACAGGTAGAGGTACAGTAGGTACAACAACCACAGATACAACAACCATAGGTGTAGCAGTCACAGGTAGAGGAGCCGCTCGTACAACTTCAGAGGGGGAACATTGCTTCTTTATCAGCCACTACCAGGTTCAACACCTTCTGTGTCAGAGGAGTCATTGGAGGGCAGAGAGTCACGATCCTGATTGATGGCGAGGCTACCCTCAACTTCATTGTCTCTGCCTTAGTAGCCAAGCAGGGCATCCAGTCCCGAGAGTTTGAAGGGTTCAGCGTAGAAATAACAGGTGGACAGATCATGTCATATGTGCGAAAGGCCCCCAACTGACTTTGGTGATGGGGAACTATAGCATGCCAAATGACTTCTACATAGTGGATTTGGCAGATATCAATGTGGTTTTGGGAGTACAGTGGCTCAACACTCTAGGACCCATTACCACAGATTACCGTACCATGGAGATGGGGTTCAACACCCTTGAGGGCACAAGGGTAGTTTTGTGGGGCATGTCTAATGAAGCTCCAAGAATTATATCATTTCACAGGATGGAGGCTCTATTTAGGTGAGGCCATGTGGCATATGCATCGGAGAGTTTGATCACCACCCAAAAATCCTCTCATGAAGGCCAGCAGTATCACACAGACATACAACACCTATTGGGAAAGCATGACAAGGTGTTTGGAGAGATTCCACCAGGACGATCCCCAGATAGAGGCTTTGAGCATACCATAGAATTAGAAGAAAGGGCCAAACCTATGATCACCACCCCTTACAGACATCCACAGGATTTCAAAGATGAAATTGAAAAGGCTTTGATGATCTCTTGATATATGGCAGGACTTGGGAGGAACACATGAGACACCTAGATGAGATTTTGGGCATTATGGAGGAGCAGTCCTTGTATGCCAAGGCCTCCAATTGTGAGTTTGGGTTTACAAATGTGATTTTGGGTTTACAAAGATATTTTACTTGGGCCATGTGATTAGTGCACAAGGTCCACAAGTCCATCAGGAGAAGATCCAGGCTATTCTAGATTGGCCCTCTCCGAAGTCCCTTACTGAGTTACAGGGATTCTTTTGATTGTGCCAGTACTACAGGTGTTTTGTCAAGGGATTTTCACAACTAGCAACGCCACTCACACATCTAACAAAAAAGGGGGATTTTAGATGGACAGAGGATTCTCAGAGGGTATTTAACAGGCTTAAGGAGGTGATGAGTACTTGCCCAATATTGGCACTACCAGACTTCAGCCAACCCTTTGTGCTGGAATGTGATGCCTTCGACATCGGTGTTGGGGCAGTTTTGATGCAGAGCAGACACCTAATCGCCTTTGAGAGCAGGAAGCTCAGGGAGCCGGAAAGGCTCTATTCTATACACGACAAGGAGATGCTCGCTATCATGCTTGCGATGGCTAGGTTTAGACAGTACTTAGTAGGTAGTAGATTTGTGGTGAGGACTGATCATAATAGTCTGAAGTACTTCCTGGAACAAAAAGAATTGAATGAAAGGCAACAAAAATGGGCCAGCAGGATACAGACTTACGATTTCGATATCGAGTATGTAAAGGGGAAGAAGAATGTTGTTGCTGACGCCCTTTCTAGGAGACCAACAACTTGCTCTTTGATGGAGATTTCAGCAGACTGGAAGTCCCACCTTCTCGTGGAATATTCCAAAAATAAGTTGGCTTGCGAGGTATTGGATAGCTTAGTTCAGGATGACAGGTATAAGGTAGTGGATGATGTCATTTTCTACAAAGTCAGGATATACTTGGTACCAGAATCCAAGCTCAAAGAGAAGATATTGAGGGCCACACATGACACTTCAACTGCGGGGCACCAAGGGTATTTTAAAACATACCGCCAGATTAGGGAGAGTTTCTCTTGGAAGGGCCTCAAGGATGATGTCCTAAGGCATGTAAGGGAGTGTGTGACCTGCCAGCAGAACAAAACTGAACTGAACCATCCAACGGGGTTCCTACAACCTTTACCCATTCCTGAACAGAAGTGGGAAAGCATCTCTATGGATTTCATCACAGGATTGCCACGCGCACAGGGTCGAGATTGCATTTATGTGGTGGTGGATCGGTTGACGAAATTCACACACTTCTTCACGATTTCCTCAACTTATACAATAGCTCAGGTGGCAGAAGTGTTCTTCAGGGAGGTGTTCCGTTTACATGGACTGCCAAAAAACATTGTTAGTGACAGGGATAGCCGGTTCGTTGGGGCTTTTTGGAAGGAACTTTTCAGGTTGGTTGGCACAGAATTGACTCCTAGCACCAATTACCACCCCCAGACATAGACGGTTAATAAATGGATTGAAGGCTATCTGAGAAACTATGTAACAAGGCAACACAAGGCGTGGATCGGATGGTTACATTTAGGTGAGTATAGCTACAATACCACCTACCACATGTCTATCGACATGCCACCATTTAGAGCATTATATGGGTACGATGCCACTTCATTTGTGGACATAGCCTTTGGGGTTAGCAGGGCTCCAAAAGCAAAGGATTGGATCCAAGAGAGTCAAGACATCCTTCGAGTACTTAAGGAAAACTTGCAGACGCCTCGAAACCAACAAAAAGTTTATGCTGACAGGGACAGGACAGAATACAGCTTTGAGGTGGGAGACTTAGTGTTTTTGCGACTTCAGTCGTATCATCAGTCTTCACTCAAGCGAAGTGGCGCAGAGAAATTGAAACCTTGTTTCTATGGACTGTACAGGGTCACTAGGAGAGTGGGGGAAGTAGCTTACGAGTTGGAGCTTATGAGGGAAGCAAGATCCATAACGTCTTTCATGTATCTTGCCTCAAGAAGGCATTAGACCAACAAATCCCAACATCTGCAGAACTACCCCCATTGGACGAGGAAGGTCAGTTGATTCTGGATCCGAAGGAGATACTAGAGGTCCGTGAGAGGAGATTACGAAACAAGGTCATTCGGGAGTACTTGGATAGATGGAGACATATGCATATGGAGGATGCCACGTGGGAGAGTGATCAGATATTACAACACCCCAACTTGCGATTGCTTGAGGACAAGCAATTTCAGGAAGGGAGGACTGTAATGTCCCCTTCCGAGTAGTCACCACGAGTGAGTCATTAGCCTATTCAGTTCCCGTAGGCTATATTCGTAAAAAAAGAAGGGAATTAATTAATTATTATTGTCACCTAGGCCAAAAAGATTTTATAAAGTGGCATTAGTAATTAATAAATTAAGCGGAAAAATTAAAGTTAAGTCATAAAGTGCTCAATTTAAAATTGAAAGGTGGGATGAAGGATTTTTCTCCATAAATTCACTTTATTAAATTTTAAATGGAGAAAAGCCAAGGGAAGTCGAAAAGTCACTAAAAGAGGGGAGAGTGAAATTATAAAAAGGAAAATAAGAGCTCTTTCTCTCATTCTAGTTTATTGCATTTTTGAAACCAAGAGCTATTGAGCTAGTGTTTCTCTTGGGATGAAAACCCTAGGAGGAAGAGACTGATTTCAGTGGTGAGACTATCCACTCTAGTCAGTAGTGGGAGAGATCAGGCAGATCTTTCACTTGTTCTTCAAGATCGTGACTGGGTTGGAGCATTTTACCTTCAGATCTGTGTTTTAGACAGAGTTTTGGTACTAAATGAAAAAGGGCGCAGTAGTTTGAAGGGACAACCATTTCCTCTTGGGATATCGAGCTTCAATGGTCATATTCAGAAGAAAGTCGAGCCCTTCCCTTATCCATATCAGTTTTTTTCTCTGTCAGTGAAAACAGTGGTGATGGGGCTGCACCATACAGTCTAAAAGGAGCATGTGGCTTACAGAGTGGCTTTATCTGTTGTCGGTACTTTCATTTGTTTGTCGGTGGTCTTTGGGAGGGTGCATTTGAAAGGAGAATCCGTCTCTGCTGAAGATTTGTGTTCACATCTCTTACCACCCATTTCACAAGGAGTTGTCAACAGGAAGAGTCAAGTTACAGCATAGTGTGCTACAGGATTGTGCTGCCTTTTTCTACTGCCTTCGAGTTGTATTGGTTTGGGACTCATCTTCGAGCTGCTACAGGACTTTTGGGGTGAAGACTCTCTATACTTCTGCTACAGACATAAACAAGTTCGATTCCTTTGAAGGCTGCCTTTTTATATGCAAGTTACAGGCATCAAAACAGGCATCTACAACAGTTTATCTTTGTTCCATAAAATATGCCCGGTCTATGCAACGCCAATAAACTAGTTGAAGTTGTGGAGGACATCTTTTTCCCATTTCTGTTAGTTCATCGAATTTTCCAGGCATGTATTCACCTTATTTTTGAGTAAAAACCAGATCTGGAATTTTGACATCAATGTCTGATTTATGCTTTATATTATTACTGTAGCATCTATTTTTTTGTAAACTTAAATATTGTGGATGGTAAGAGTTGCATATGTTATAAGAACTTCCTTTAAAACCACCCAAGAACAATCATCATAAGGATCGAACAATTAAGTCCTACATTCTACAGTATACACTACAACTGTTTGTCAAAAGTTCTAAACCAAACTTGGGAGAGTAACCTACAGCAGTGTGCTAATCATAGCTATCAGTTGGAAATAAACAAAAATTTATAATATCACCCGTAACAGTGTATCCCACAATCATCTGAACAAACTCTCAACTGCACTAACAGACAGGGAAAGAAAAAAAATTGATGTCCATTGGGACTAGGGACATTACAGTAGTATCAGAGCCTCTTTTCCTGCCAGCCTGAGATTTGATGAGAATTTTATGAATCCAGAAGGTCCAAGACACCCCACATACAGGAGGAGAAGGCCAGGTGAACGCAGACGCATTTTCCTATCAGAGTACAGGGAAGGGTTGGTTGAATCAGAGGAAGAAGAATTTTTGGAAGAAGAAGAAGAGGCACAGCCAGAGTTTGTGAGTGAAGAGATGAGGGATAGAAATGATCCTCTTGGGGGCAGCGAGCATGGTTTGTTTGGAGGCAGCAGGGGTGAACCAAACAGGGAAACACCAAGAAACGATAGTACCATAAACATTTTGAACAATCTGGCTAGAGGACAACAATAGCTAGTCGATCTTATGACGCAGCTGCTAGTAAATTCACATGGGAGGAACAACAATGGTGCGAAGTGTTCCAATGGTCAGAATGGGAATCATGCGGAAGGAAGCAACACAAATATTCCCCCGCCACCCAACACTGGGGTTAGTAGCAAAACTACTACTAGACCAACACTGCCACAGTTCTTGACGGATCAAGCAGTGGTACAACTGGGGCATCCGATAACAGGAGATAGCTTCACTGATTACTTAGCAGAGTACAGGGGTGTAGGTACGGACTTTCACACCAACATGTCTTTCCAGGAGTTTTGCAATATTAAATATCGAAACAAACCTAGAGACTTTGGTAGGATACAACAAAACTTTGACTTACTGTGGGAGATGGGGAAACTGAATATTCCTTCGTTTGATGGTTCTAACAAATGCACGGCAAGAGCATGGGTCCAGAAGATCGATACTTATTTCCAATTGAACCCCATGAGGGAGGCAAAAGCCATCAAGTACGCCACTCTACATCTGGAGGGTGAAGCACATGAGTGGTGGTACCATGGATTGATCACCTTAGGACATGCCAGCATCACTTCCTATCTGGAATTCACTCAGAGATTGATCAACCGATTCGACAAGAAGGATCCAGAAATACACTTCAGAGAGCTTGCTCAGCTAAAACAGATAGGGACTTCAGATGCCTATATTACAGAGTTCCAGAGGTTGGCAGTTACGGTGACTGATGTTTAAGAGGTCAGACTTATCAAGTTATTTACAGAGGGACTGTCTGAGCCATTACGTGGATGGGTCAAGGCTTTCAAGCCCGTTACTCTACAGGATGCTATCACACACACTTGGGATATGGTGGATGCTGCACCCAAGAATAGGTACCCGTCCAAACCTTTCATTCCGCAGAAGGGGAAAGACAAGAAACCATTTCAGAAGGGAGGATCCGAGAACAATAGATTGGATGAAGAAACCCGGAACGATTTGCGAAGAAAGAAATTGTGTTTCAGTTGCAAGGAACCATGGCAGTCGGGACATCGATGTATGGGAAAGGGAATGGTCCATTACCTAGAGGTGGTGTCGGTTAGCGTTGAGGAGGATGAGATGGAGTAGGAGCATGATGAGGGCCAACCGCAGGTACAGGTACAACAACCAGAAATACAACAGCCACATGTGTAGCAATCACAGGTACAGGAGCTGCCTGTACAACTTCAGAGGGGGAACATTGCTACTTTATCAGACTTTCCTAGGTTGAACACCTTCCGTGTCAGAGGAGTCATTGGAGGGTAGAGAGTCACGACCCTGATTGATGGCGGGGCTACCCACAACTTCATCGACTCTGCCTTAGTAGCCAGGTGGCGCATCCAGTCCCGAGAGTTTGAAGGGTTCGGCGCATCCAGTCCTATTTCATTATAAAACACATACTTGCTCACAACTATTCAGCTGCTCCAACAAATTTTTTCGTTGGTTTTTGAAGAGAGGAGTTTCTTGTGTGGTTTATGCCCTAGCATGGAGGCTTTAGGCTCGGGTAGGCATACATATCCTTCACGGTAACCTCCATAGGCTGCTAACTGTCCCGGGCAGCTCCAACAGGAGCTTGGGCAGCTATAGCAGGCTGTCGGGCAACAACCTGAGCATCCGGGCAGGTAAACAGGGCTTGGGTAGCTCTATCCAGCATCTGGGCATCCCAATTACAGTTCGGGCAGATGTTTGCAAGGCTCAGGCAGCTCAGTACAGAGCTCAGGCAAGCGGAAACAGATCACGGGTAGGCTGATAGGATCACGGGCATGCTAATCGGGATCACGGGCAGGCTGACAAGGATCACGGGCAGGTTGACAGGGATCTTGGGCAAGCTGAGTCTTGGTTTGGGGAAATCCGAGCAGGCTGAATCAATTTCGGGCAGCTGGTAGAATTAGGGCAGAAAGCCATAATTTGACTTTTGTATGAAATTCATTTTCGTGGATTTTTATCTGTGGTACAAACCCATTAGGGTTTGAGAATTATTGAGAAACTCAGTCATCTCATTTAAGAGATGAACTACTAACGCTTTTGGGGTTTTTGTCCTTCAAAGGTTTCCCCGTGAAAAACTCGTGTTCAGTGTGTGTGATGTTGTTGATGTTTTATTGCACTTGTTTATTGTTATCCTAAAGTCTGCAAGTTTTTAAAAGAATTCATGCTAATGCTAAAATTCAACATGGTATCAGAGCTTAGCATGGGAAGACCCAGTAAGAGGCATATTGCTGTTGTCTTCTTAGACCTTGGGATATTTTGCAGACTTGACATTTGACTAGTGGTAAAGATGGCTACGAACATTTTTTAGACCGGAAGAGAAGCTTGAAGGTTCAAGGAACTACAACTCTTGGAAGGCTAGTATCACAACCATCCTAGAGGAAAATGACCTTGATGACTTGGTGTTTAACACCATAGAAGAGCCAACATCTAATGCTGGCAGGACTGCTTTCAAGAAGAAACAAGCAAAGGCTAGAAGGATCATCTATGACTCTATCAAGGAAGCCTTGATGCCCAACATCACATCATTGAAGACTGCTAAAGAATGCTTTGACACCTTGACGGACCTATATGAAAAGAAGGCTCCTAGTCAGAAGAGTGTTTTGAATAAAAGGCTCTGGACACTGAAGATGAACAAGGATGAAGGCGTTGGACCCTTCTTCACAAAGTTTGCACAGGTAAGAGATCAACTTACTGCTATTGGTATTATTGTGGATGATGATGACCTCGTGCAAACTGTAGTTGATGGTCTCCCAAACACTTGGGAAACTTTTCTGGCATTAGTGAGTGGACGTGAAAATCAGCCAAACTTTGATAGACTTTGGCATGATTGCTTAGGAGAAGAAGGAAGAGTTTCAGGCAAGGCAATTGGCACCAAGGAAGGAAACCTTGCCCTTACAGCTAAGACAAAGAAGTTTAAGAAACCCTCACCTCAGCAAAAGAAGGAAAATAAACCTCAAGGTAAGCACACATATGTTTCAAAAGTGGAATGCTACAATTATCACAAGTTTGGGCACTTTGCTAGGGATTGCAGGAAACCCAAGAGGAATTACAAAAGAAGATTCCAATCTTTTGTTGCAGAAGAAGAAGAACACCAGGACTACCAAAGAAGACGAACCTAGAAGAGAGTACTACCTGATTTTTGCTCTCTCTGGATCCATCACAGACAGTGCCAACTCTTGGTTAGTAGATAGTGGTGCCTCCAGACATATGACAGGCAATCGTGGAGCACTCACCGGCTACAGAAAGAAGAAGTTCACTACACAAGTGGAACTTGGAGATGACTCCACTTACAAGATTGAAGGAGTTGGCTCAACTTCACTTCAACTTGATTCAGGTACGGTTTTGCATATTGATGATGTCTTATATGTGTTCATGGTTTGAAGAAGAACCTTCTCTTTGTTGCTGGCTTAGAGGACAAGGGCTACAAAGTTCTCTTAATGGACAAGAAAGTCCTACTATGGGCAAAGAATGAGAAACTAAGCTCAGCTGTATAGATTGGGGTTCGAGAGGGAGGTCTTTATAAGGCTTCTTGAAATTCCACTCATGCTTTGGTTCACCGAACAGTTGATCCATGCGAATTATGGCTTCGAAGGTTTGGACACCTCCACTATACAGGTCTACAACAGATGGTTACTAGTATGCGAAAGATTTCTCCCAAACATGAAGAACTTCCTTCTGAGATCCCAGATTCAAAAGTTCAGAGGGAGAAAGAAGAATTTGAGAATCAAATTCCAGATGCACCCGAGGAAATTGAAAGTCTACCAGAAGAACTGCTTGAAGTTCCTCCTTCCAAAAGGAGACCTTCTTGGTATCGAGAAACAGAACAAGAAGCTGAGAAGCATAAAGCTCCTCCCGGGACTTTCAGAGAAAGCATAAGACCACAGAAGTACTCAGGTCTTATGAGCCAGCTCATTAGTGCTAAATCTTCCACATACAAAGAAGTAGCAAGTCAACAGGTATGGGTTGATGCCATGATTGAAGAGTATAGTTCAATCATGAAGAATGATCTGTGGGAAGTTGTTCCCAGACCGACAGGAAAGTCAGTGGTAACATCTAGATGGCTTTACAAAATCAAGCATGCTGCTAATGGTAGTGTTGAGAAGTACAAAGCCAGATTCGTAGCTCATGGTTTCACTCAAAAAGAAGGCATAGACTATGATGAGACCTTTGCTCCTGTTGCCAGGTATACTACTGTCAGGACCATCATTTCTCTTGCTTCAGTATTCAGATGGAATTTACATCAGATGGATGTAAAAACAACCTTCCTCAATGGCAAGATTGATGAGGAAGTCTACATTGAACAACCTGAAGGCTTTGTGACTCATAGGAATAAGACCCATGTGTGCAAACTAAAGAAAGCCTTGTATGGGATCAAACAGGCTCCAAGAGTCTGGTATGCGAGAATGGATGGACTCCTCCACAGCTTGGGGTTTTCCATAAGTACAATTGACTCCAACTTGTACTTTAAGGTTGTTCATAATCATATCTTGATCCTTGTTCTATATGTGGATGAATTGTTTCTCACAGGGGAGGAACAACTAATAATACAGTGTAAGAGGGAGCTTACCTTTGAATTTGAAATGAAGGATCTCGATTTGATGCATTATTTTCTTGGCCTAGAGGTCTGAAAAAAGCTAGGCAAGATCTTCCTGACATAAGGGAAGTATGCAGTGGACATCTTGCAAATATTTGGGATGCAGGACTGCAAGTACACGAGCATGCCCATGACTACCGACTTGATAAAGTTGCGAGACTCAGCCACCAGTTCACAAGATGTGGACTCTACTCTGTATCGACAACTCATTGGATCCTTGATGTATCTCATACACACGAGACCAGATAGTCAGTTCATGTCCGATCCGAAGCGCATACATTGGGTAGCTGCCAAACATGTACTCAAATATGTGTGAGGTACTATCATTTATGGGCTCAGGTATACTTCCAGTAGTGGAATATTTTTTGCAGGATATGTTGATTCAGATTGGGCTGGCAGTGCAGTAGACCAGAAAAACACCTCTGGTTACTGTTTCAGTATGGGATCTGCAATGATCTCTTGGTCTAGCAGGAAACAGGGTTTCATAGCTCAAAGTATAGCTGAGGCAGAGTATATTGCTGCAAGTGATGCCTGCAAGGAAGCAAATTGGCCCAGGAAACTTCTATCTGATCTGTTCGATGGAAAGATTGACTCAAGGATCATCCATTGCGATAATTGGAGTTGCATTAAGCTTTCAGAGAACCCGGTGTTTCATGACAGATTGAAACACATTGAAATGAAGTGTCATTTCATCATAGACCCAGTACAGAGAGGCACTCTGAAGTTGCAGTACATTCGTACAGATGAATATATTGCATATATTCGGACCAAGCCTCTGACAACAACAAAGTTTGTGTACTTTCGTGACAAGCTTGGCATGGCAGAGAATACCTCTCTCACCGAGAGGGAGTGTTGATTTTTCCTGAGCCGCATCGAGAGCCATTCTCTTAGGAGAATGGGGACATCTGGTTAGGGACCAGGATGTGGAACTAGTCGAGCACTGGGGGACTCAACCTTGAGTTGAGCAGCTATTCTGTTGAATGGAGACATCTGGTCAAGGACCAAGATGTGGAACCAGTCCAGCATTGGGGAACTCAACCTAGAGTTGAGTGGCCATTTTGTTGTATGGAGACATCTGGTTAGGGACCAGGATGTGGAACTAGTCCAACACTAGGGAATCATCCTAGAGCTGAGTGGCCATTCTGTTGAATGGAGACATCTGGTCAAGGACCAGGATGTGGTACCAATCCAGCACTGGGGAACTCAACCTAGAGCTGAGTGGCCATTCTGTTGAAAGGAGACATCTGGTCAGGGACCAGGATGTGGAACCAGTCCAGCACTAGGGGACTCAGCTTAGAGTTGAGTGGCCATTCTTTGAATGGAGGCACTTGGTCAGTTACTTGAAAGATGACCCAATCTAGTACTGGGGGACTCGACCTAGGGTTGAGGGCCATTCTTGGGGAGAATGGAGGCGCTTGGTCTATTACCAAGTATTTGACCTTGGGTCAAATTATGCAGCCTATGCTTGAGGCACTTGGCCTGTTACTAGGATATCACTATAAGCCCTAGACCGGGTCTGGGCATGTGAGACACTCTGACCCTCGATCTGTGGGCTTTGTGATCTTCTCCAAGGCTTAGCTACCCTTGGTTAAGACACCTAATACTCGATCTTGGTGTCACATAAAATTGTGAGATAAAAGCATTAGTAATTCTCTCTATTTATGATGATGTACTTTGAGTGGGAATGAAATACCACCTTGACCACTTGATTTGACCACAGGGCACTTGAAGAAGGCTAAAGGTAAAAGTCAAAAATACATAAGGACCCTTAGACCACTAAGGGTCAAAGTGAAACTGCAAAAATACCTTTAGTACCACTAAAGGTAAAAGTAAAAAAGATAAAAGAATAAAACAATATCATTTTTTCTTTTGAGTTTTGGTCCACTTACAGGTGACTCAAAGGATATAAAACAAGATCAATCCATTTCATTACAAAACACATACTTGCTCACAACCATTCAGTTGGTCCAATAGAAGTTTTCGCTGGTTTTTGAATAGAGAGGAGCTTCTTGTGTGGTTTATGCCCTAACATGGAGGATTCTAGCTTGGGCATCTCCACTTTCTGCTTTAACATAACCCTAGGTCTGCTAGGGTTCATCTCCTATCAGTCTCAGCCTACAAATTCAAGCTAGGGCTTGACCCTAGGTCTATCTCAGTTATCACGGGAAACCTCTAACTCATCTTGGGCAACCTCTTCTTCATCTCCGAGCTGACTGTTCAACCACGGGCAACAATAGACCTCACAACAACCCTTTTTTCAGCTCGGTCTGTGTTCCGGGCAACAGCATAAAGTTCTGGGTAGCTCAGATCCCAGCTCGGGCAGTCAATCAGATAATCTGGGCAGCTCTGTTCAGACTTTGGGCTCCTGTTTTGCAACTTCGGGTAGCAGTCTTCTTCCACGAGCAACATCCTTTACACCTTGGGCAGGCTTGGTTTCACCCACGGGCAGCAGCAGACCTCATGGGCAGTCTGCTTACCCTCACAACCCATCGTTTTCAGGCATCCGGATCCTTCATGGCAGCCTCCATAGGCTGCTAACTGTCCCGGGCAGCTCCAACAGGAGCTGGAGCAGCTATAGTAGGCTGTCAGGCAACAACTTGAGCATCCGGGCAGGTAAACAAAGCTTGGGTAGCTCTGTCCTAGCATCCTTGCAACCCAATTACAGTTCGGGCAGGTGTTTGCAAGGCTTGGGCAACTCAGTACAGAGCTCAGGCAAGAGGAAACAGATCACGAGCAGGTTGACAGGATCATGGATAGGTTGACCAGGATCATGGGCAGGTTGACAAGGATCACAGGCAGGTTGACAGGGATCTCGGGCATGCTCAGTCTTAGTCTGGGTAGATCTGGGCAGGCTGAATCAATTCTGGGCAGCCATTTTGAAAGTTTCATGTAGCTGGTAGAATTAGGGCAGAAATCCCTAATTTGACTTTTTGTATGAAATTCATTTTCGTGGATTTTTATGTGGTACAAACCCACTAGGGTTTGGGAATTATTGAGAAACTCAGTCATCTCATTTAAGAGATGAATTACTAATGCTTTTGGGGTTTTTCTCCTTTAAAGGTTTCCCCGTGAAAAACTCTTGTGTTCAGTGTGTGTGATGTTGTTGATGTTTGACTGCACTTGTCTATTGTTATCTTACAGTCTGCAAATTTTTAAAAGAATTCATGCTAATGCTAAAATTCAACAATGAAGACATTGAGTGGGCTACTGAATGCCTCGTCACCACCCAAGGTACCACCATAGATATTTCACAACACCATGAAGACATCAAGAAATTGCTATGAAAGCATGAGAAGGTATTTGGAGACCTTCCACATGGAAGGCCACTAGAGAGAGGGGTGGAGCATGTAAACGAATTGGAGGTGGGAACACAACCCATCATGAACCGCCCATATAAACACCCCAAGAAGTTCAAAGATGAAATTGAGAGGGTTATAGAGGAACTTCTTGAATCAGGACTCATTAGGCCTAGTTCGAGTCCTTTTGCATCTTCAATGGTATTAGTGAAGAAGAAAGATGGAATGTTTAGGATGCACATAGATTACAGAGCCCTAAACAAGAAAACCATTAAGAAACGGTACCCAATTCCAAGAATTGATGAGTTGCATGGGGCCAAGTTCTTTTCCGAGATAGACCTTCGTTTTGGTTACCATCAAATTAGAATGAGAGAGGAAGACATACAGAAGGCAACCTTCCATTGCCACTATGGACACTTTGAACTTTTAGTCATGCCCTTTGGCTTCACTAATGCTCCAACTACATTCCAATCTTTCCATGAATAGAGTATTTGGTAAGCAACTTTGTAAGTATGTGTTAGTGTTCTTTGATG
This sequence comes from Pseudotsuga menziesii, assembly GCA_001517045.1. Taxonomy (NCBI): domain Eukaryota; kingdom Viridiplantae; phylum Streptophyta; class Pinopsida; order Pinales; family Pinaceae; genus Pseudotsuga; species Pseudotsuga menziesii. The sequence goes on along the minus strand of LPNX010906852.1, from coordinate 364,773 downwards.
ATATTCTGATTTACAACAAGAAATAGGAAGTGCACTTGTATTATTTGGAAGTTGTACTAACTATTTTCGCAGAACAATCATTGTATGTAAAGTTGTCCAAATGTGAGTTTGGAATGACGGAGTTACTGTATCTTGGTCATGTGATTGGACAAGAGGGGGTAAAAGTCCACATGGAAAAGATCTAGACTATTCTTGATTGGCCAAGCCCCAAGAATGTGAATGAGTTGAGAGGATTCCTTGGGATCTGCACCTATTACATAAAATTTGTCAAGGGATTCTCATAGTTGATTGCACCCTTGACTAATCTTACAAAGAAGGAAGCCTTTTGTTGGTCCGAGAAAGCTAAAGAGGTTTTCAATAGAATGAGGAAAGTAATGAGTAGTTTCCCGGTCCTTGCCTTACCAAATTTCACTCAACCATTTGTGCTTGAGTGTGATGCTTCCAGTGAAGGCATTGGAGCAGTTCTGATGCAAAATAAGCACCCCATTGCTTTTGAGAGCAGAAAGTTGCAGCCTCATGAAAGACACTACTTAATCTATGATAAAGAAATGCTGGCCATTATGCATGCATTGGCCAAGTTCCGACAGTACTTGGTGGGAAGCAAGTTTGTTGCTAGGACTGATCACAATAGTCTAAGGCATTTCTTGACACAAAAAGAGTTAAATGACAAGCAACAAAAATGGGTAAGTAAGGTTCAAGCCTATGACTTTGACATATATACACAAAAGGGAAAATCAATGTAGTTGCGGGTGCACTTTCTAGGAATCCAACTCTCTTTAATGGAATTTCCTGTTGATTGGAAAATGCAACTAGCTGTTGAGTACTCTAAAAACAAGTTTGCATGTGATTTATTAGATGGGTTAATACATGATGATGCATACAAGGTTCTTAATGAAGTCATAGACTACAAGGAATGAATCTTCTTGGTGCCTGAATTAGTTTTGAAAAAGAAAATTTTAGAAGTTGCTCATGATGCACCCCTGGTTGGTCACTCGGGTTTCCTAAAGACTTATAAAAAGGTAAGAGAGAGGTTCTCATGGAAGGGCCTCGAGAATGATTTGTTGAAGCATGTTAGAGAGTGCACTGCATGCCAACAGAATAAGGTAGAGCATATACATCCTGGTGGCCTATTACAATCTCTACCCATTTTGGAGCAAAAATGGGAGAGAATCTCCATGGATTTCATCAGTGCCAAAGGTTCAAGGTAAAGATTGTATTTTTGTTGTGGTTGATAGGCTAACAAAATTTGCACATTTTTTTGTTGTTACGTCTACTATGACAACAAGTTAGGTTGATGATCTCTTCTTTCGAGAAGTATTCAAGTTGCTTGGTTTGCCCAAAACCATAATAAGTGATAGGGACAACAAATTCACAAGTGCATTTTGGCAAGAGTTGTTCAAGCTGGTTAGAACAAGCTTGGACCTTAGCACAAGCTATCACCCTCAAACTAATGGACAATCTGAAAGGGTGAATCAATGGCTTGAAGGCTACCTCAAGAACTATGTCACAAGGCAACATAAAGCATGGATCACATGGTTGTATTTAGGAGAGTTCTGCTACAACACAACTTTCCACATATCCATTGGCATGTCACCTTTCAAAGCTTTGTATGGATATGATGTTCCAACATTTGCAGATCTGATTTTTGGAGATTGTAGGGCCCAAAAGGCCAAGGATTGGCTCCAAGAGTGAAGACATTCTCAAAGCACTCGAGGACAATTTGCAGGCTGCTCAGAACCAATATAAGATGAATGCAGACAAGCATAGGATAGAGCGAACCTTCCAAGAAGGTGAATTGGTATACTTGAGATGGCATCCCTATAGGCAATCTTCCTTGAAAGCAAAGGGGGTTGAAAAGTTGCAACCAAGGTTCTATGGCCCGTATAAAGTTGTGTGGAGGATTGGTGAAGTTGCTTATGAGTTGGAGTCACTTGCAGGAAGCAAGATACACAATGTGTTCCATGTATCTTGTCTTAAGAAAGCAGTTGGGCAACAATTGGCAATTTCAAAGGAGCTTCCTCCACTTGATGATGAAGGATACCTGACACTTGTTCTAGAGAAGATTTTGTAGATAAGAGAGAGGAAGTTGAGAATAAGGACCATCAAAGAGTACCTTGTTCAATGGAAAGATTTACCAAGTGAAGATGCAACATGGGAAGGTGAGCAGGTCTTGCAACATTCAGGATTGCAATTGCTTGAGAACAAGCAATCTTGGGCAGGAAGGACTGTAATACCCCATCTGTAGTGACTCCTTGGTTAACCCTCTAACCCATTCAGTTTCCATGGTTTCATGAGGAAATTAAATAAATTAGTTAGGGAATAAATTTTGACTATGGTTGTTTTGAATAAATTAAATTAGATCATGTAGAAGTGATGTAGTCTATAGTTTTGGATATTTAGTTATTAATAATTATGATATGAGTTGGAACTTCCTAGGTGGCCCAAGAGGGTGCATAGAAGATTAGGTAGACCCTACGAGTTGTCATCCACAAAGGAAAGTGGAAGAAAAGCAGTGAAAAGCAACGAAAAAGATGGAAAGCAGCAGAAAATCAGGAAAGCAACAGAAAATCAAGGCGAAGCAGGAGTTTCCAAAAGCATGGAAAGCAAATTAAAGCAGGAAAGGCAAGAAAGCAAGGAAATAATCACATAAAGCTGCAAGTCCTAAATTAGCCAATGAGGGCGCAATGGATGAGGCTAGTTGTCTACATGCAGTGCATCTTATCAAAGAAGCCAATAGAACTTATAAAAAGCGGATGCGTGCACACATTAACATGTATTTCCAATTTGATTATTGAATTGAAGAGATTTGAGCTTTTTGAGACTTGGGAGATGTGCCCCTTGTCACCAGTTGGGAGATGTGCCCCTTTTGTTCAACCAAACGAGTTGAGGATTCAACTCAACTTTGAGGAAGAGGACATCTAGTCCTTTTCATGGAAATTATTACATCCATCCGAGTTTAATTGCAAGTCTGATTTGAGCTACTGTATGATGGTGTCGAATGTCAAACTAATGTGTTAGAATCCTATGGTAGCAGTATATCAAGTACAATGTGTTTTGGCAAGTACAATGTGTTTTGGCCAGTGAAGAAGAGAATTGAGGGATTGCACCTTCTGTGATCTATAGCGGCTGCTTATATGCCATCAATATGATGTAACATGATGTAGTCTTGTTCTATTTGCTGATTCAATAGTAAAGAATCGCCTCTTACTTTCAATCATACAATTCTTGTTACTATGTGTGCAATCTTAGTGAATATTTGATATCCTGAACATTTTGCACTAATTAACTGTTGTGTGCGCCCCTGAGATTCTGATTGTGGTATATTTTGTTAGTTTTTCTTTAAATCTGATTAGTTTATCTAGGATCTTTATCTGAAAGAATAACAAGTACAACAAGATGCATAAGATATAAAAGATACACGAGACACAAAGATTTTTACCGGGGAAACCATAAAGGAGAAAACCCCGCAAACTTCCTCAGAATAGTAAGATGATCAAAAGCAGTAATAAGAAGTATTCAGCAACTATCTGTCTCTCCTCCTTTATCTCTCTCTCTCTCTCTCTCTCTCTCATTCGAAATTGAGAGTGTGAGGTGTGTATAAATGAGGGAGAGCGCCTCCATATTTATACCCTTTCAAGTCACTAACCAAACATAAGATTGGGGCCCACATGTCTTCCCTAACAAGGCTGACTTCTCCCAGAGAGACTCCAAATGCACATTACATGATGTTACACTGGGGACTATTGCCCAGACTTACAACGGAGGTTGTACCTCAAGGTCTAGACATAATTAAGACATCCCGCAAGGGGGGCAGACACGTNGATAATATACATCAGAATATCTTCCGAAGTTACAAATACATCAACACTCCCTCTTAACTAGGAAGGTATTCTCTCTCTTCACAGTCATCAACACATCTGCTCAAGTCTTCATCGCAGAGTCATCATCACGGAGTCATAGAGTCATTATCATAACTGCTGCCATCATCTTCTTATTATTGATCATTGAATGGTACTATCTGTCACCGGAAGTTTCTACAGAGCCAACCCTCTCTCGGCTGGGTGTTGGCCTAGTCCTCATCCAGATCTTCATCACATCTCGAGCAAGCCATCTCGTAGGAACGGTTCAGGACCTTCTTTACATTGCCACGATAATAACCCTCGTCTTCTACCTTCATCTTGTCGTATTCAAATCATCTCTTTTGTCTTGCATAGAACAAAACAAAGAACAAAGCTTTGGATGCAGAGCACCTGTGTTCTTTCACCATAGTAGTAAGCCAGGATATTTTCACGTCGTTAAGACAACCTGCAACTTCTACTATGCGAGAATTGCCTAGGAGCACACTCAGTGCATAACGTCTCTGCATGGTCAACCTGCGTTCTACTAGTAAAGGGAGAATCGCCTAGGTGCACCTCTCGTGCTTCGTGACCTTATCATCTCAACATGGGAACACATGTATAGATTATATGTAAGGACTGATTTACGACCAAACAACCTACTACATCAAGACCTTTTATGTTCTAGGTCAACCCCAAGGACTTATTACATCTGAACAACCTGTGTTGAGGATCTTTTACGTTCAGACAACCTTTGGGGCGTATTATATCCAAGTAACCTGCGTACCACGCCAGGTCTCATTTTACACTCGAATAACCTGTCACAGGATTGATTACATCCAAGGATAACCTGCAAGCTTCGCTAGGATTGATTACATCCAAGGACAACCTATAGGACTGATTACGTCCGAGCATCTTGCTTCACCACGATTTTTCCTGCTCGAACAACCTGTCTCATTTCCCATTTGAGATATTATGCATCAACTATTTCTAGCATAGAAACACATCAGGATTGATTACATCCGAGGATAACCTACGAGCTTCACCATGACTTATCTAAGGATAACCTATAGGACTGATTACGTCTGAGCAACCTACTAACTTTGCCAGGATGTTATGCTCAGACAACCTGTCTCTCTAGCTATGCTAGAACACATCACTCCCTCTTTTGAGGGATCTCGATCTGGATCACACCAAGTCTTTCTTTGAAGTACTCGGACTTCACTTTGGCTAGAGGCTTGGTTAACACATCGACTATTTGCTCCTCTGTTGCCACGTACTGGAGCTTCACTGCTCCTCTTTGCACCATATCCCTGATATAGTGGAACTTGATCTCGATGTGCTTTGACTTGTCATGGAACAGTGGGTTTTTCGATAGCTTCATGCAACTTTGATTGTTGCAGAAGATATAAGTCACATCCAACTAGAGATCAAATAAGTTAGACAGTAGCTTTTGCAGCCACACTGCCTCGCAACTAGCCGAGCAAGTGACAACATACTTTGCCTCGGCTGTACTCAGCGCCACACATGATTGCTTCTTGCTGAACCAAGAGATCATGCCAGATCCCAAACTAAAGCAACAACCTGAGGTGCTCTTCCTGTCAATGGCGCTACTTGCCCAATCCGAATCAACATAACCATGTAGGTTAATCTTCTGATTTGCAACATATTTGAGCTCATAATCCACTGTACCTTTTAGGTACCTCAGAACATGCTTTGCAGCTATCAGGTGAACATGTCTCAGATTCGTCAGGAACTGGCTCAAGGTGTTCACCACAAAGCATATGTCTGGTCTCGTATTCATTAGATACATCAATGAGCCAATCATTTGACAATACTTTGTGGCATTAACCGACTCAAATGAAGCATCACTCAGAAGCTTCAAGTTAGATGCCACAGGTGTGGCTATCGCCTTGCAGTGCAACATTCCGAATCTCCATTTATACTTTCCTTGACCAAGGAAAATCCCATTTGCACTCTGCCACACCTCCATGCTTAAGAAGTAGTGCATCATATCTAGGCCTTTCAACTCGAACTCTGTAGCAAGTCTCCTCCTTGCATCTGTAATGAGTTCCTCATTACCTGTTAGAAACAAGTCATCGACATATATTAGGAGTATCACAAGTCTTCTGTCTTCCACCTTGAAGTAGAGGCTGGAATCTGCTTTACTCTTGGTAAAGCCCAAGCTCATCAGGAAGTTGTCCATCCTGCTATACCATGTCCTCGGTGCTTGTTTCAATCCATACAAGGCCTTCTTTAGTTTGCACACATGGGTCTTCCTGTCATGTGTCTCGAATCCCAATGGCTGTTTCACGTACACTTCCTCCTCGACTACACCATTCAAGAAAGTTGTCTTGACATATATCTAGTGTATTTTCCATTTCATAACTGCTGCCAATGCAAGTATGGTCCTAATGGAAGTGTACCTTGCCACGAGTGCAAATGTCTCTTCATAGTCTATGCCTTTCTATCTGTGAGAAGCCTCGTGCGACGAACCTTGCCTTGTATTTCTCGATGCTACCATCTGCAACATGCTTGATCTTGTAGATCCACTTTGAAGTCACGACAGACTTCTTCTCCGGTCTCGAAACTATCTCCCAGACATCATTCTTCATGATTGATTGATATTCCTCGATCATAGCATCCTTCCATTCTTTCTTTTCTGCGGCCTCTTCATAGGTGGAAGGTTCTTTGTCAATGATGTAACACAATAGAGCCACAACTATTGTAGGGATTTGCCCTCTTTCTCTCTCTATGTATTCTTTCTTGAATGCCATACCTTTTAGCTTCTCATATGAGCTCCTGTGCCCATGCTGGTTTCCTCTTGTGGGAGTGCTTCTCGAGGATTGTCTCTACCGGTTCTTGTGGTTTCGTCATGCCATTATCTTCAGGGTCTTATGGAATTGCTTCTCCAATTTCCATATCTCGGACTCTCGTCTCTTCAGGTTCCTCAACTTCCTGGATAGGTGTTCTCTTGGATTTGAAGTATGTCGAGTTTTCATCAAAGGTTACATCTCTACTGATGTCGATCTTCTTGAATCCTGGGAAGTATATTCGGTAGGCCTTTGATGTATTAATGTATCCTACGAATATACCCTTCCTCCTAGAAGGATCAAGCTTGGTCCTTTTCTCCTTTGGGATATGTATGTACACCAGACAACCAAATATTCTCATATGGATGACTTCTGGTTTCTCTCTTCAGAAATCCTTTTCAGGAGTCTTGTTGTCAAGTACTCCATGAGGAGTACGGTTCTGTACATACACAATTGTTCTTGTTGCCTCCGCCCAAAGGTGCGTAGGAAGATCCTGGTCATGCAACATTGCCCTTGCTGCTTCCATGATGGTTCGGTTCTTTCGTTCTGCAGCCCCATTTTGCTGATAATTTTATGGAGTGCTCAACTCCCTCTTAATCCTTGACTCTCTGTAGAGTTTGTTGAATTCATCTGATGTGAATTCTCCGCCATTATCTGATTGTAGAATCTTGATCTTGCTATTAGTCTGGTTCTCGACCAAGGCTTTATATTCCTTGAACTTACTGAACACTTCACTTTTCCCTTTCAAGAAATATATCCAAGTCTTACGTGAGAAATCATCTATAAAGGAAACATAGTACACATACCCGCTTAATGAGCTAGAAGACATGGGTCCACATACATTCGAGGGTACTATCTCCAGTATTCCTTTAGCCTTGCTCTCACCGCTGGGAAATGTCTTCTTTGCATTCTTTCCTTGTGCACATCCTTTGCAAATGCCTTCATGCTTTGCTTGGATCTCTGGCAATCCTGAGATTGCTTTGCTTGCCATCGGTAGTGCTCTGTAGTGCACATGTGCAAGCCTTCCGTGCCATAAATCGCTTGGTTCAATTGACTCATGAACCAGTGCTTCTTCAGGCTGCCCCTTTAGCTTGTACAAACCTTCGTCTTCTTCTTCAATCACCGTTGCATCCTTTATTATCTTTCCTCTGGGCCACATCAGAACTTGGCCATCGACAAAAGCAACCCTAATTCCCTTCGCATCTAGTGCAGAGATGGAGAGAAGATTCTTCTTCAATTCTGGAACATATAACACATCCTTCATCTTTAAGGATTTCCTGGAGTCAAGCTTGTATGAAGCTTCTCCACTCGCTTTTATGGGGTATTGGTAATCATCCCCAAGTTTCACCTTGTGTGGTGACTCATGTTCAGACATATTGACGAATGATTCCAATCACTGCTCTTCATGTGAGAGAGTGCTCGTAAGTGCTGCAGTTAGCACATACTCTTCATCTAGATCATCCTTCTCTCGTTTGAATCTTTTGTTTGTTGGTTCATCATCTTCGACAATACGAGCATGGTGTCTCTTTTTCCTGATGGGACAATCTCTTGCAAAATGTCCCTTTTCATCACAAGTGTAGCATCAAACATTTGAAGCATCTCTTTTGGTCTTCTTCTGTTTCTTGTCCTTCTTGTTGTTGTGATGAAAGTTCTCCTTCTTCTCCTTCTTCTTGAAGTTCTTCCTGGTGTGAACTGTGAGAGCTTGGTCTTCAGTTGCTCCCATCTTCTCTTCTCTTGTCACGAGTCGAGCTTCTTCTTGTGCACATTCTTCTCGGAGTCTGCTGAAAGAGATCAGCCTCCTTGCACAAATCCCTTGAATGAATGAGTCCCATGATCTAGGGAGACCATTCAAGTTAGTCATTACAATTTCTCTTTCTTCGACATTCTCTTCAACTGCTTCAAGTTGTTTATTGATTTGAGCAACCCTTGTGAAGTAAAACTGTATAGTCTTGGAGTTCTGTATCTTCACATTCTTCAAGTGGTTCCTCAAAGTCAGCTTCCAGTTGATGTTCTTTCCTTCGAACATCTTTGTCAAAGCATCATACTTCCTACGATGTTTTGAATGAAGACACATGGGGGATGAGGTGATCCTTATTTGAATCTGCAATGATTCTCTTAGCCTTAGCCATGCTTCTCTTATGAGCAGCCTTAGCCTCATCTCCCTCTGGTTCTGGAACTTCTTTAGTGATAAACTGATCCAAGTCATTTTCTTCAAGGATCAGAAAGATTCTGTACTTCCATGCTCGGAAGTTATCAGCCCCTCCAAGCTTGTCCTCAAGCTGAGTATGGTGAGTCATTTTTTCAAATGAGAACCTCAAATGGAAATAACAAAGATTTAGATCTTACCGATTTGAGGTGTCCGACCTGGTTCCGGAGCTGGCTGACCTAGGATTTGTCAGAGAAACCCTAATTTTCCAAACTTGAAGTTTGGGAATTCTGTTTGGACAGAAAGATGCGCCTCCTTGAGGCGAGTTGCTCAGTAAGGTCACTTTTTGAAAACTGAGTTGGGAAGCCTCCGAAACTTGATGCCCTAGTTCCTCTCGGTAATAGTGACAGGGTAAAAAATGGAACTTCTTCAAATTTGAAATGCTTCCACCAAAAGATGCGCCCTACTGAGGCGAGTTAGCCTAGCCCTCTTTTCTTGATGATCTGTGGAGAGAACACCTTGAACTAGGAAGCCCTAGTTTCTGCAGCTGCACAGTGCCTTCTTTCAGAGAGGCTCTGATACCATGTTAGTTTTTCTTTAGATTTGATTACTTTATCTAGGATCTTTATTTAAAAGAATAACAAGTACAACAAGATTCATAAGATATAAAAGATACACGAGACATAAAGATTTTCACCGAGGAAACCATAAAGGAGAAAACCCCGCAAACTTCCTCAGAATAGTAAGACGATCAAAAACAGTAATAAGAAGTATTCAACAACTTTCTGTCTCTCCTCCTTTGTCTCTCTCTCTCTCATGCAAACTTGAGAGTGTGAGGTGTGTCTAAATGAGAGAGGGCGCCTCCCTATTTATACCCTTTCAAGTCACTGACCAAACATAAGATTGTGGCCCACATGTCTTCCTAACAGGGCCGACTTCTCCTAGAGAGACTCCAAATACACATTACATGATGTTACACTGGGGACTATTGTCTCGACTTACAACGAAGGTTGTACCTCGAGGTCTAGACATAATTAAGACATCCCACAAGGGGTAAATACATCCCCAATGGGGGTACAACAACATACAATGATAATATACATTAAAATATCTTCCGAAGTTACAAATATATCAACATATTTATGTTAAAAGACATCTAGTTGGAATGTTCTGCAAGATTTTTTGTAGAAATCGAGAGATTGGAATGGCATTTGAAAATCATTGTTTTTATTGAGGGCGCTATGGTAGAGAAATTTGACTAGTTTTATGTTTTAAAGCATTTGACTGTTTCCTGGGCTTTTAAAGTCGGGTTTGAAGAAGTTCTCTCTTGTTTTCTTGGGGTTTATGCTACTATGATCTGGATGTACATCGATCTCTAGTGAAAGGTGTGAGCATGGGGGAGACAATAGTGTTGCATTGTTTATGGTTGGGAGGTGATAGATTATCACCGTGGTTAAATGAGCTCCACAACTATTATTGTTTTTGTGCTTGGTTATGCTTTTAGTGATCCTAGTTATACTGCTATAAAATCTAACATGCTATAAGAGAAGTGCTAAAAGAAGCCATTGCCGGAAACTAGGGCTCCACATTTTGGAATGATTTCAACCTCAAATTATTTCGGAAGGAGCATTGAGCTACTCACCCTTACAGGGCACATCTTTCTATGGAGGCCAAATCCAGTTTGGTGAAGTTTCATTTTTGACCTAATACTTTCGGGGTTAAGACCTAAGGCTCCTTGGATCTAGCCCTTCTTCCCACTGATTTGGCTCGGTCTTATCTTGCTCCAACTCGTCTTGATAAGGCGCAACTATCCGTGGAAGCATATTTTAGATTTGGAAATTTTTATTTTTGACCTATTCCCTATCGGAATTGGGAAACTAGGGTTTCCAGTTTTCAGCTGTTCTATCCACATATCTGAGAGAAAAGGAGGTCTATTCAACTCGCCTTGATAGGGCGCACCTTCTTATGGAATCAATTTTACAAGTATCCACACTTCAATTTTGACCTAGCTCTTGCTAGGGTTTCTTAAGCAATTTTCAGGTTGCAGTCAAGAAGATCAACATGAAGGCTGAACATAGACTTGACAGGGTTTCCAAGTGTAAGGTTCCCATTAAGATTGCTGATGAAGAGATTCCAGAACAAATGAAGAAGAAGGATCTCTCTCATTTCTAGTGCTTCAGAGGCCACAAGGTTGGTCACTATGCTGTACAATGTCATGGTTCAAACAAAAGGAAGCATGAAGCCTCAAAAGCAGATGATGATGAAGATACTCCGCATAAAAGGTCAAGGAATGATGATTCTGAAGAAAGTGCAGAAGATCATCGAAAGGAGTTCTTCAAGTACTCTCCATGTTGAGATGATGATATGAAGATCCAGATTGCGATGGACTTCCAGCAAGAAGATGAAGATCAAATGACTCTCATGCTAGGAGGAAGTGAGAGCCCACCCACAAAACAATAAAAGATAAGTATTTGGATCTGTTGCAGATCTATATGCCTAGAATTAGGAAGTTTGTTGAGCATGTGATATAGTTCTTTTATTGATGAACAATAGGCTTATGTAGTATTTGTTATGATCTCCCAGAAAATACTCCAGATCTACCAGAAAAATGGCTCTTTTATGTATTTTGCTAGGTGCCATACCGAGCATATTTGATATTTCACTTGAATCATATGTCTAACAGGCTGAGGACACTGTTGTTGCTGAAAGGGTTGTTTCAAGGTTGCTGTAACAGACTGTCACCTTGAAAAATGCCAACAAAAGTTTCCTTAAACAACACAGTTAGCTCAAAATTGCTGTTAGGGCTATTCAAAGCCTCTTTACTGCTGTAGGTAACTGTTGTTAGGTGTATTTTATTGCTGTTATGATGATAATAGATATAACCAGGACTGCTGTACGTACTTAGCATACTATTTCAAGGCTGCTACACTGCCCAGGAATGTCAAGAATGATTCTTAACTCAAAATACTTAAATGAATAGTGTGAGAGAAATATAGGGGGTGGGGTTACTTTTTTAGGTTTCTTAGGGGTTTAGGGTTATCTAGAACTTTCCCCACTCAACCAACTTTTTGATTTAAAAAAATAAATGAAAGAAAATGCCTTCTTTAGTGTTGCTGTACAGTTTTGTACGGAACTGGACCGGAACCAATAAAACCGGTCAAAACTGTTTGGTTCCATATGGAACCGGCCATTTCTGGTTTGAGATGCTGATTTGACCAGGTGAGGCCCCAAAACCGGTCGGACCGGCCGGTTTTGCCGGTTTTGGTCTGGTTTTTATAACACTGGGTCATGCATAGAGAATACCTGTTGGGTAGACATGGACAGGGAATAAAGGAAGTCCACTTTATTACTTTCTTCTCCCAGTTTTATATTTCCTTGTCTAGGCAGAAGCATATCTCAAACCTATATAATTTTCATAGATCAACCAGACATTGCTGATCAACATGGACTATCAGAGTATAGATCCAACTTCCCCATAGATTCCCAAGAGGACCAGAAGGCTACTCACCTTAGAGCTCCTACCCAGTGCCACATCAGCATCATTTTAACTTAGACGGAATGCCAATTCGAGTGGTGGAAGAGGCACTTCCATGCTAACCATAAAGCCCCGTTTTAGTGCACACTTCATTGAATAACATGCTTGGGTTGGTTTTAGGGGATTTATAATAGCTGACAAGGATGAACAAGTCTCTGGATCACTTACAGCTGTATGGTACTTGCTTTTTCACTTTTTGTATATGATATTGTTAAACATTTGCATTATATTTTATTATTTGTTCTTTATTGTCTTTAAAATTGGTTTGGAGGGGCCTTATTAACCACCTTGGTGTATTGTATCCAATGTGTTTAGAGTAACATTGAGTACTATTGCCTATTTGTGGAAATTAATTGAACCATTTCATTTCTGCTGACACATCAATCTGTGACAAGAACTTCATATAAGACATGGACAACAGTCCAAGTCTCAAGACAAGAATTTCATGAAACAGTTTGGCAATACCTATCTTATCACCAGTGGTTACATCAATATGTGGCAGTGAATATCTCTGACATACATAATGTCTTAGAGATTCCTCTTTTCAGATCTCTGCAGTTAATTCTTATCTTTTCTTGTGCTTTTATTTCAGTTGGGACACTTATGCTGCAATGTTCATACTTCTAGAGTCCAGTTACCTTAGTGACCTGCAAGTGTTTCTCAGCTCTCAGGTCTGTTTCGTATGTGGTAACTGAGGATTCCTCTTGCCCCTCTCATTCTGCACCTACTTATGATGATGTGTAGCCCTTTATCATGTTGTATATTTGCTTATGCTTTTGGTTACTTCTCTTATTCATTGGTTTAGCATATTTTGTTTGATAGTTCTTCTTTTAGCTTCTAAGAGTTGCTTTGGCACTCCCACAGTTTGTCACTACTGGATTGTACTTTTCAGTCACATTGACCTACTTTTTAGGTCATTCAGGGACATTTATAAAATTATCTTATCTGGTTCAGACCTGTAATTTTGTAAATACAAACTAGCGTTGTTCATTAGATGTGACCTTAATTGTTAGACACCACTTTATCATTTTCCTTCAAAGATACTTGTTGCTTTAGTATCTGAAGGTAGCTCTTATGACATTGCAAGTAATTTTTCTTTCTCAATCTTACAGATGCCTTGCTCTCTTTTCTATCATGTCTTTTGGTTGTTGTTTGCATGCACATATCTAAATAATTTCATCCATTTATTGCACAATAGTAACACATTCCAGCTACAAATTATATTTTTTCAATATCAGAGCAGAATACTGCAGCTATTGGCACTTTGTGTGCGCACATACTGCAGCTATCTTTCTCACTACTTGTTCTTTCTTTGGGATTAATTTCTATACCCAAGTTTCATGCAGTCGAGTTTTACAGAGCATGTTGGCACATGGAGGTTGATACTCTGTTTATGGATTTTCTAGATCTTGGTACCTTTTGCAGGTTTTGCTTATTCGAGAATTTTCATTTCATCAAGTTAATGCAAACATGCTTTGGCCAGGGGCATCTATCTTTGCAGAGTGGTTGATTGAACACCAAAGCCTCCTCAAAGGTCGTCAAATTATAGAGCTGGGAAGGTTTGTCCATTTCTTGGAGTCAATATGATACTTTAATTAAATCAAACAATGTGGACACTAAGGATAGAGAGTATCCACTTTTCCTCTAACTTTTATTAATTGAACAACAGAAGCATTTTACATAGAAAAAAGAGCTCAGCAAATATATTGCACAGCAATCCTGTGAAGTTGGAGCTTCTGGGTTTTGTTTCATAGAACGGATTTGGACTGATTCTTACCAAATTGCTGTTTTAAGCTTTGGATTACTAGTCTCCTCCCATGCAGGCACAAAACATTTTGCAATTTTATGTAAGAGAAATATGGATGGTTTAAATATTAATACATGTCTATGTATCTACTGGAAATATTCTGTACTTGAGCACTCTTTTCTGGTCATCCACCTTTAGTAATTTGATTGGCTAGCCTACTATATTCATACTCTGCAGCCTTAATGCCTTAGGTACTACTATCTTTTCCTTTTTATTTAGGTCCTAAGAAAATCCATGAAGAATGGACATGGCCCTAAGGAAATCTGTGACTTCTCTCCTTCTCAAAGCCGGATAGCATGTTACAAATAAGGTTATATGATTAAATAACAATTATAACGAAAAGTTATGTAAATCTAAATATGAAGAGAAACATCCTTTCCTAGAAAAAATAATCTGAACTAATGCAATTCTAGGCTTACTGATAAAATTATTTGGCATAAAGCTAACCTTAGTTTTACATAGGTTTTGTTGTTGCACAACCTAGCAGCCTTGAGATTGCAAGGATTAATCGGATGCTAACCTGACAAAACCTCAGGAATCTACCCTTAAGTTTCACTCGGATAGACTCCTCTCTCTTTAGGTCCCCTAAGTCCACCTAAGTAGACCTAGACTAACCACAGGAGGTGTCCCCCACCAAGCTTTTCTACATACTTGCCAGAGGCTATCTGACTTTCTCCAGAACTAGCTTGATTGATTTATAGGAAGATAGTGCGCCTGAGATGATTACAAAGATTTAAATGTGGCACACATTGGGTGAAGGCGGCTAGGGTACTTGCAGTTACGAAGGTTGACAAAGGAAGATGAGGACCTAGCTTAAATGTAGTTTCACAATGACTCTTAAGGGTGTTTTTGTGGTATAATTGATGAGGTTACTGGTAAGAATGCCTGATCAATAAATCTGCACAAAGTCCAAGACAATCAACACACAAAAGACTTCTTGGGAAGCCCGTAAACAATCAAGAGCACGGGTAAGTTTCAAATAACAGGTTTAAGTGGTTGGGATCAAATCATAGAGACAGTTATAATAATGAATTAATGGAAATGAGTGGAGTGAATGTGCGCCTTAAGTGGAGCTAATTTAAAGTGCACCATAAAATACCATAACACTGCAAACAAATTAATAACAATCAATAGGTTTAAAGAGCTAGAACAAAGCATAATCTTACCAAATCACATATTGCCCAAGAAATTGATTACACCATAGTGAGTTGTAGGTGATAGGTTGCCATGGATCTCCTTGCTTGCAATGGAGGTAGTGGTCAAAGGTCCTAGAGATGGAGGAGTGAAGTGTTGTTTGCTGCTGCAAGCTGTCTAGAGAAAATGATATCTAACCCTTTCTTTCCTTCTCAAATTTGTATATATCTATGTTGCACGGGGACCCGTCCCCCCCAAATTTTTTTGGCGTTTCCTGTGTTCCCTCGTTTCGGGGACTTTGGAACTCCTCGAAAACGTCCCCAACTCATCGGGGACTTCGTTGGGGACTTGGGGACTTCTGAGCCGTACCCTAAACATACCTGTCAAAATCGGGGACTTCTCAGGAACATCCCTCAACCAATTGAGGACTTCTGATCTGTACCCTAAACGTACCCGTCAAAATCAGTGACTTCTCAGGAACCCTCCCTTGGACGTCCCTCGACCTTCATAATTAAAATAAAAAAACTAAAAAGTTAATTTTTTAAAATAGAAACCTAATTTAACCCTCCCCCTATTCCTCTAACCCACAACCCCCTCCCATTCTCTCTACTATATCCTACATTCCAACTCATTGCACCTGCATAACCCTCTAGTCTACCCATCAGTCCAACACTTCAACACCTGCATAATCCTCTGCTCTGTGGTTCTACCCATCACTCTTCACGTCTCTACTTGCTAGGTCAGCTCCCATCTATAGTCCCGTGCACGACTCCCCTAACTGCGACTTTCTTGTCTGCAATCCCATGCACACCCCTCTCAGCTTGAATACCACAGCTCGGGGCCCCTTCTCGAATCTTGGGTCCTCGCCAAATGCACAAAGTTTGGGTTCATGGCTCAACACAGGCTCACACTCACAATGAACTTGTCACCCCTCAACCACAACACCCTACACAACATAGGTATTTCATATTTGATATCTTACATTTTATTTTATTTGTTTCCTTGGGTAAAAATATCAGCACATGCTATTATAGATTTATAAAATTATAATTTAGTATTTACAAATGTAAAGTTACAAATATAAATTTATTTGTTATTTAAATTTTGAACTGATTCATCAGTCATGTATAAAATGATGTAAATTTTTAAATTTTTGTTACTGTTTTAACTTTCAAGTTTTAAGTCACTGTTTAACTGTTAACTAAGAAGCTAGAACTATTTAATGTAGTTTTAGATCTTAGGCATGTATCTTGAGTCTTTACTATTTCATTTTGACATTGGACAATACTTTATATTTCCTTTTGGTATTTGAATTTTATAATTAGTTCTACTTTTTATTTCAATGTTTTTAATATATATATAATTGCCGTCCCCAACTTGCTGTCCCCAACCTGCTGTCCCCTAAAAAAATGGGGGTGCCCTCTAGACATTCCGGAAACTCGTCCCCGCATCCCCCCCCGTCCCTAAGGCCAGTGCAACATACATATATATAGAACCTTAATTCATCCTAGTTGCTTGAGAAAGAGGAAAGAAAGCTCATCAAGGCAAATGCTTAGCATGCACACTAGGCATGATCTCCTTTTTTGCTTTTGGAATAGGTTTTCCCTTGATGTTTGACTTTTCTACTGTTTTAAGATACTTTTTCTTCTTTCCTTTTAACAACAACTTTATACCTTTTACTCTTTCTTTGCATGCAAGGATAGATCAATGTTGCAAATATCGTGTCAGGGAATACATTGCTAAGGGCTTGGAAAGAAACTTATCAGAAATATCGGGGAAAATATTGGAATTATCGAAAAATAACAACAAAAAAAAACTTAAACCTGAATAATTATGAAAATCAAACAAATAGACAATAGAAGAAAATTGGGAGAAATCGGAAATATTGAGATAAATTGGAGATATTTGCAACACTGGGATAAATATTCCAAAGTCAAAATCAAGCTTTTAAGCATTTAACAAACGATGAAAAAATGCCAAATATACCGAAGAAGTCAAACTAGGTTTTAGGGTGGTCAAATTTAGCATATGGAATCAAGGTTTGGAAAGTCAAGTTCGGTAAGAATCACCACTAAACATAACAATTCGAATTAGGGTTTTGGACAACAATTTTAGGGTTTTGGCAGAAGTCAACATTTTCTTTATGTAAAAGATACTTCTTATATAGAGAAAAAATATCACATTAGTAGTTGAAAGAAAAAAAGGAAGGGTATATACAGAGAATCCCATATCCTCTTCTTGAGAGCAACTATAAAATCTGAATAGGAATTCAGATCTAACACTTTGGCATCCTTAAACTATAGAGCTCCTTTGGCTATGAGTTGCATATGCACCTCATCATGCCATAATTGAAAAAAAGCATTTGAAGAACTAGCCTCATTATCAAACGCACACTTGCAACGTAACTTCCAAATAGTACATAAAGCAGAAACTCTCAGATAATGCCAGATAACAGACAAGGAATCCCAAATCACCGATATGGATTTGCTTAGCAAGACCGCATGCCAATGCAAATATCCCTATAGAATATATGCCAACTGAGATTGAACTTGAGCCCAATAAGAGCGAGCATAGGAACCTTCCCATAAAATATGCTTTACGGACTCAAACCTCGGGCAACGAGGGCAAAGGCTATCAGAAAGATCGCTTTTGGCCAACTGATCCTTGGAAGGAAGACCTTGGTATATCACCAATCAAGGAAAGACACGGATCTTATAGGAAACTCTGATCGACTAGACACCATGCAACCACTGAATCCATCGACTCTCAACATCTATAGAGACGCATATGGCATTAAGGATATGAGCTAACTCATGCCGTTGATGCATGATGGATATACATCTTCCAATGAGCCATACCTGCCACTCTCTTTTAGGCAGCCTAAATACTCCGAAAGATGAAAGACCCTACAATTTGAAAATTATGAGGAGCATAAACGATATCACATAAACCAAACTGACCCTACATCTTGCCAACATGGAGGGCCGAAAGCAATCTATATCGCGACAAAACTTGCCATGGGGGAGGAGACCTCCATAGATCTAACCACCCATTTAGCAACCAGAATGTCGCCTTGAGTTGTTACATCGATCCGACCAAGGCCACCCTCATCCTTAGGAATAATGCATACATCCCAAGGAACCATGTGGGATTGGGTTGACCTCTCCTCGGTTGCAATGTGGGATTGGCGTCTGGATAGATTGCAACATAAATTACTTGTTTGGTAGTGCAAAAAATTGCCTTTTGTTTGCAATTCTATAGGCATAAGGAAATTTTATAACCTCACGCAAATGGGAACCTTCTAAGAAGCTGCCACATGTTGCACTAGGAGAACCATCCACCCACTCAAGGCCGCTTTTGACCTAAGTCACTTGACATGAGGACACGAGACATGGAAATATGAGTATCCGATGACCTTGAAAACAAGACACATGGCTAGAGTTTTATAAATATAAGCAAACTTCCACAATGGATATTTCTTTTCTTGAGCTT
Organism: Pseudotsuga menziesii; assembly: GCA_001517045.1. Classification (NCBI taxonomy): domain Eukaryota; kingdom Viridiplantae; phylum Streptophyta; class Pinopsida; order Pinales; family Pinaceae; genus Pseudotsuga; species Pseudotsuga menziesii. The sequence continues at coordinate 346,010 of LPNX010906852.1, read as the reverse complement.
GCTCTCTTGCTACAACAAGGTTTCTTTCAGGATTGGAAGTAGCTTCACTTGCAGCAGATGGAGCGCTAGAAACAATAGAGATAGATGAGCTTGGAGAAAGAGGGGTGACACCAACAAGGGTATTCCTCCCTTTCCTTTGACCTTTACCCATCGCCTTTGATGATTGAGTATTGAAAACTAAGGAATAAATGGAGAAATCAATGGCTTGGAAATTCTGTTGGCAAATCAATTTGCAAATCTACCTGCAAATTCTTCAAATTGACTTGCAAATCTTTCAAATCCTTTTACCAACACTCTGCAAACCTCTAATAGTTCTACCCTTTAGCAAAAATTGTGAAAAATGAATGCCAAATCATGTTTAGGACACCTACGAGTCCCTTTTTTCTGCCACACTTGTCCAACATGCGGGACATTGTCTTGGGCATTTGTCCTATCATAGGACACATGTCAAACCCGTGTTGGAAATTGTCTTCACATATTTGTGTTTGACACATGGGCTATAGACACGTAGTGTTGGGAGGATTTGTCTTGTTTCAGAGCTCTTGACTCATCACTCTTTCATCACAAAGATCTTGAAACACACCATCATTGTTTGCTCGGAACCCATGACATTTAACTTGTACCTGCCATACATAGAAACTACTAATTATAGATGTGCCCAAAAAGGCCGTTTTCCCCAAAAAAGCAAAAAACGAGAAAGATTGAACTTGAAGGTAAAGAGCATCAATTTGCCTTCTTGTGAAAAAGCGAAAAGCAAAAACAATCTCATTGGACTCACTTTTTTATAGGGAGCATGAATGTGTGAATATCACAGTCATGTGGGCCCTTGGATCTTGGGCTCCGAGAAGAAGACAAACTACTAAAAATAACAGTCTCAGACTTTACTATCTCTGGAAGGAATTTGAATCAATGCATATGTCTAGTTCAATGCATAGTGGAACCCACTTGATGGAATATTGTTGGATCTTAATAATCCAAAAGTGCAAGCACAATTGGGGCTTAACACTAGGGAAAACCAAGAAAACCCTGGCTCAACCATGGAGCTCTAGTAAGCATGAATCTCTCAAGCAAGTCCTCCAAGGCAAGACGTCTCCTCTCCTTTTTCTCTGCCAAACACAATCTAGGGTTTCATCTCAATACCTTAATCTCCAAATCCCGAAGGGGTAAAACCTTAACCCTAGACTTCAAGATGCTCCAAGAAGATCAATAAATCCTAGTGACTCCAAAAGAGAGGGATCAAGTACAAATGAAGATATAAGAGAGAGAAGATATTGTGCTTCTCGTAGTCACATCTCTACACTAGAGTGAACAAGAATGATGAGTGATGATCATATCCAATGTCTAGCTCACAAGAGCAAACCCAAGCATCTCAAAGCAAAGATGTCCTCTTTTCCTTGTATAACTTATCCTAGGGTTTCCTCATGGACACTACGAATTATTCCAAGAAGACAAGTATAAAGAGAAGAGTATGATGATGATAAATGAAAGGACTCTCTTCTTCCTCTATATATATGAGAGGTAAGAGAGGCCTATTAGTTTTTCTCAGAGGTCTCCACTCACTCTGAGAAGTCAGGATAATCAACTTGGCCACAATATTCACTAATCCAAGATGAAATACACAACAAACAAATTTAGAACTTGCAGCACATGAAAACCTTACAAAACAATCATGCAATCACATATGACTCATAAATTTACCTTGGAAATCCCAATGGGGAAAACCAACTATCCGTGGGGATTTCTACTTTCTCGAGACCAAAGCAAATAAAATATAGAAGAGGTACAATAAGATTTAGAGAAGCAACTAGTGAACCTAAAGGGCCAAAGCCCTAGATCTGTAGCAGTTGGAGCTGCCGTTCTTGGAGAATGCGCCCCCAACAATGCACCCTCAGGTTGGATCTCTCAAATATGACTTTGCCAATCACTGGAAGTTGTGCACTTTGTCTAACTCTCAGAAGAATGCTCCCTCAGCTCCCTCTAATCTGCTATGCTCCAGAAGATGAACATCATCCTAAATCACTGAAAACGTCCTCCAGCTGTACAATTGTGCTCTCACTTCCTTGAGGCACGTCTCAGCCGATTTGCTATTAGTATGATTCAGATTGATCATGGAAGACCTCTCATCAGTCACTGATGAAGACCCTCAGCTCTCTGGGCCCTCTCAGCCTCCCACATGTGTGCAATAGCTCCCTCACGTCCCACATGTGTGACATGTTGCTGCTCACGTCCTCTTTCAGCTGCTCACACTGGGGCTGCACTTCTGTCTCTAAAGTTGCTTAGTAAATCACTTTTGACACTGTATATAAGAAAGTTCTCTTCAGCCTCTGAAGATCTGTCCTCTTTGCTTCCTCAGGAATGCGCCCCCAACTGTTCCAGCAGTATGTGCCCTTCCCTTGATTTGCGTTGCCCTAATCCATAATCCAGTGAAGATGAACTCTCTCCCTCTCTACCCAAAAGCATGGTAAACTAAACACTCAGACTTCCTTTTATAAGTCATTGAGAAATTAGGTTACCAAAACCCTAATCAGGGTTCCAAAACTCTAATTTCATTTTCATGCAAAATTACTCATTTTCATATTTCCTTGTTAATATTTCAACACTCCCTCTTAACGAGGAAAGTGTTCTGAACAACTCCCATTTTGTCCTTGAAATATACAAACTTACTTTTCCTTAAAGACTTTGTAAGAATGTCAACATCCTGTTCATCCGTAGGCAAATACTGAAGCTTAACAACACCCTTTTGAACATGACCACGAATGAAATGATATCTAATCTCAATATGTTTGGATCTATCATGAAATACTGGATTCTCCGTGAGTTTCATGCAACTCTGATTATTGCAGTAGATCATAGTTGGCTCCAACTGAGAATCAAATAGACTCACTAACATCTTGGGAAGCCAAATAGCCTCGCAGCTAGTTAGACTGGCTGCCATGCATTCTTCCCCAGCAGAGCTCAAAGCTACCGACTTTTGTTTACTGCTAAACCACGACACAACTGCTGAACCCAAGCTGAAACAACACCTTGAAGTGCTTTTCCTGTCCATTGCACTTCCTTCCCAGTTAGAATCTGTATGACCAATCACCTCTATTCCATCCCTCTTCTCATAGTTCAACCCATATTCTATAGTACCTTTAAGGTACTGGAGCACATGCTTTGCAGCCATCAAGTGCGCTCTCCTGGGTTCCACCATATACCGACTCACGGTGTTGACTGCATAGCTGAGATCAAGTCTAGTGTTAACCAAATACATCAGAGATCCTATCAACTGACGATACTTTGTTGGATTAACCACTCTCTCTTAGAAGTCACCAACTTCTTCCAGTTGGTAGTCATAGGTGTGGACATAGGTCTGCAATCCTCCATTTGAAATCTTTTCAAGATGTCAACAACATATTTTCCTTGTCCTAGAAAAATATGCACATCCTCATGCCAAACCTTCATGCCCAAAAAATAGTGCATTAATTCGATGTCTTTCATCTCAAACTCAGAAGCTAGATCTTTCTTGCAGCTAGCTATGAGTTTCATAGCTCCTGTAATAAACAGGTCATCAACATATAGGACAAGAATGAGAGTATCCCCTTTGACTACTATGAAGTAGAGGTTGGGATCTGCCTCAGCCTTTTGAAACCCCATTTGCTTTAAGTAGGCATCTATTCTTGAATACCAAGCTCTTGGAGCCTGCTTCAGACCATACAAGGCTTTCTTTAGCCCGCACACATGAGAATCTCTCCCATGTTCTTCAAAACCCATCGACTGCTCAATGTAAACTTCCTCTTCGATATCTCCATTTAGAAATGCAGTCTTCACATCCATTTGATGGATCTTCCATCCCAGTTCTGTAGCAATGGAGATAATAGTTTTGATAGAAGTGTATCTAGCAATAGGTAAGAAAGTCTCATCATAATCAATCCCTTCAACTTGAGAGAACCCCCTTGCTACAAATATAGCTTTATACTTCTCAATGTTGCCATTTGCAGCATATTTAATTTTATAGAGCTATTTGGAAGTCATTATAGACTTCCGTTCAGGTCTCGACACAATTTCCCAGACATCATTTTTCATGTTGTAAGCATACTCTTCCACAATGGCATCTCTCCAGACTTGCTCTCCTATCGCCTGCTCATAAGAAGATGGCTTGGACTCACTAATACTGCTCACCATAGCTACATAGCTACAAAATCTCTTTGGTACCTTACTCTCTCTTGCAGCCATCTTGGGAGTTCCCACTGATTGAGCTCCTTGCAGGATTTCTTGAAGCCGCCTGGGATTCCTCTTTCCTGAAGTGACTTCTGAAGGAGAGAAAGGCTCGTCCTTGTCCCAACTCACAACTTGAGACTGTGTTTTAGAAGTAGTAGCTCCGGTGGTCTAAGACCCAGTGACTCGAGAACCTGTAATCTGAGAACCTGAACCTACTGTGCCACCACCCTGTAGCTCTGCCCCTGAGCCAGTACCTGAATCTGAGGAACTAGTCACCTGAGAACCTGTCACCCCTGAAACCTGTGTAGTTGTGCTCTGACTCGTATTCATTTGAGGAGGGAAAGTTTGCTTTTCCCCTTTGTCCAACTCACGAGATTTCCGAAAGGCCTTGTCTTCATCAAATTTCACATCTCGCCTCACAATAGTTTGTTTTCTTGTAGGAATATATATGTGGTAGGCTTTTGAAATCTCGTCATACCCAACAAAGATACCCTTTCTGCTGTGGGTTCCAACTTAGTCCTTTTCTTAGACGGAACATGAGAGTAGGTAAGACACCCAAATATCTTGAAGTGCCCTACTTCAGGCTTGTTTCCTGAGTAAGCCTATTCAGGAGTCTTACTTCCCAAAACTTTATGAGGACTCCAGTTTTGAATATACAAAGCCACATTACACGCCTTTGCCCAGAGAAAGAAAGGCAAACCGTGATCATGCAACATAGATCTTCCTACACCAATTATTGCTCTATTCTTTCTCTCAACCACCCCATTCTGCTGAGGTGTGTAGGGTACAGTCAACTGTCTCTTGATTCCTTCTTGAACACAGAAAGAAGCATCAAACTGCTTAGAGGTATACTCTCCCCCATTGTCAGATCATAAAACTTTGATCCTCCTCCCTATTTGGTTTTCTACCAGAGCTTTGACTTCTTTGAACTTTTGTAAGACTTCTTTTTATTCCTTGGTTTTCAAAAAAAAGATGTAGGTTTTCCTGGAGAAATCATCTATAAAGGTTACACAGTACTCATAACCTTTCAGAGATGTACTTGACATTAGACCACAAAGGTCTGAATGTATCAGATCAAGAGCCCCTACTGACCTGTTGTCACTACTAGGGAAAGTAGTCTTTACATACTTACCAAGTGCACACCCTTTGCACGCTTCACTGTGCTCTGTGTTAAACTCAGGTACACCTGTCATAATCTCCTCCAAAATTCTCAAAGCAGGATGATGTAGATGGGCCATCCTTCTATGCCACAACTAACATAAGTCACCGCAATCACTGCTACTGTCATGGGATAGAGCATGATGAAGTTAAAAACTGAGCCTGTAAAGTTTCCCACTTCGAACACCAATTTTCACTGTTGAAGTTATGCTAGATCCTTTAGGATGCATGAGCACTTGTCCATCTTGAAACATCACCCAGAATCCCCTATCTTCTATAGTAGAAACTGACACCAAGTTTTTCTTTAATCCAGGGAGGTACAAGACATCCCTTAGCTTCATGGATTCTCCATGATCCCTTTGAAAATATACAGTTCCTCATCCAAGAGCTTGACGGAGGAGTTGTCTCCCAGTACTACTTCTAGATCTAACCCTATTTCAGTGAGATTTGTAAAGTACTGTCTAATACCAATCATGTGACTGGAGGCCCCACTGACAATATACCAAATGCCAGTAGTAGATGCACTTGATGATTGACTGGATATCAAGGACAATTCTCTGTCAATGTTCCTTGTAGATTTCTCATTTATATCTGCAGAAGTGCATGAATGGCAGGTAATGAGAAGACACTCTGTGTCTTTGTTTCTCATCTCAGTAGCCATGAGGCTTTACTGGAACCTCTTTTTCATGAAGAACAATAAAAAACACAGATCTGACTTTTACACGCCAAGATTTGAAGGATCTATCTTAGATCTCTTTACCCATACAATCAGATCTGGTAGACCTGATCTCCACCAACACAGATCTGACACTTGTACAAAAGATCTAGGTCGATCTGGTCTCTATCTGTTGATACCAGTTAGATCTATCTCAGATCTAGACTTCAACACATTAGATTTGATGGATTTGACCTCTCCAGTCACAGATCTGAACCCTACTCTTCACATCTGGTAGATCTGGACACCTTCTCCGCATATTTGACTCCTCCATTGAAACCTCACACAGATTTGGTATGCTGTTTGCAGATCTGAGAGTGATTACCCTCCTCTGACCTCTAATGAGGCTCTGATACCATATTAGTATTTCTTAGAGATCTCCACTCGCTCTGAGAAGTCAGGATAATCAACTCGGCCACAATATTCACTAATCCAAGATGAAATACACTTGAAACAAATTTAGAACTTGCAGCGCATGAAATCCTTACAAAGAATCAGGCAATCACATATGACTCAGAGATTTTCCCTGACAACCCCAATGGGGAAAACCAACTATCTGTGGGGCTTTCTACTTTCTCGATTCCAGAGCAAATAAATATAGAAGAGGTACAATAAGATTTAGAGAAGCAACTAGTGAACCTGAAGGGCCAAAGCCCTAGATTTGCAGTAGTTGCAACTGCTGCTCATGGAGAATGCGCCCCCAACAGTGCACCCTCAGGCTGGATCTCTCAAATCTGACTCTGCCAATCACTGGAAGTTGTACATTCTATCTAACTCTCAGAAGAATGCTCCCTCAGCTCTTTGCTTAGATTTGCTCTGCTCTGGAAGATAAACAACGTCCTCAATCACTGAAAACGTCCTCCAATTGTACAACTGTGCCCTCACTCCTCTGAGGCACGTCTCAGCCGATCTGCTATTAGTCTGACTCTAACTGATCACCGAAGATCTCTCATTAGTCACTGATGAAGACCCTCAGCTCTTTGGGCCGTCTCAGCCTCCCACTCGTGTGCACCAACTCCGTCACGTCCCACACATGTGACGTGTTGCTTCTAATGTCCTCTTCCAGCTGCTCACACTACTGTTGCTGCTGCTGCTCTTCAGTCTCTAAAGCTGCTCAATAAATCACTTTTGACACTGTATATAAGAAAGTTCTCTTTAGTCTCTGAAGATCTGTCCTCTCTACTTCCTCAGGAATGCGTCCCCAGCTGTTGCAGCAGTATGCGCCCTTTCCTTGATTCGTGTAGCCTTGATCCATAATCCTGTGAAGATGAACTCTCTCCCTATTTGTCCAAAAGCATGGTAAACTAAACACTTAGACTTCCTTTTATAAGTCGTTGAGAAATTAGGTTACCAAAACCCTAATTGTCTTGGTGGTTAGGCATTGGGAGGTTATTAAAACCAAAGTGTCAATGTATATTACCTTGCTAGTCATTGTTTTTGAGTCGTATGAACATGTTCTAAGTCCCCCATTGATTTTTTTTAATTTCCGGAAAAAATAAAATTTTCCGTTTTTCCAAGCTTATTTTTAATAAGTTAATTGTAAAATTTCTCTAAGTCATAAAAGTGGGACTAGGAGGTTGTTTTTGCTATGGGGGCGCTCGTTTTTTAACTTAGAGCACCCACTTAACCCCTAAGCCCACTTTCCTAAGTTTTTGAGTAATTATTTATCTCCAAAATTAATTATTATTCGAAATACCCAAAAAGGACCTAAAAATTGGATAAAGTGAAAAATTACACAACTCATAAAGTAAAAAAAACTTGTTGGAAAAGAGTTCCGTGAGTTGGAAAAGTAAAGCGACAAGTATCCTAAGGATTTTGGAAGGTCAAATCATGCTATTTCCAATCAAAACAAAGCAATGTAAATTTCCTCACGAGGGGGGTGCATTCCTCGAAGAGGGGGTGCATTTTCCATGAAAGGCTGTCTTCTTTAGTAAGTGATTTATGAGTTGGGAAGGTGGCGCTTTAGTCACTTGTTGTTTCCTTCGTAAAGCTTTATCCCAACTCTTTCCAAACCAAGCTAGACACCTTCCTTTAGCAAGTGCGCCCCCCCCCTCATGCTTGGCTTCATTTATTTAAGAAGAGCAAGTTCGCTTCATTTTCCATCAGAAGTGTTGAACCTTTACTTGCGTATTGTTATAATTTTTTCAAGTTCATTGTTAATAAAAGGCTTTGGAGGCTTGTGCGAGTGTTGTCTATGGTGTTTGGATGTGCTATGTTCTGTAAAACATTGAGGTAACTTGTGTTTTTTTGCAAATCTTGTATATGTTCGTGATTGTTGGCTTTTGAAGGGAAATGTATTCCAGTAAGATAAGGAGTAATACTTCTTTGTTTACTTCTTATTTTTATTTGATAGAAGAATGCTTAGAAATTTATGATTATTCTTGTTTGAATACATATTTTCTTAAGTTTCTTTTACTAGTTAACATCGACATTTGATTCCCTTTGCAAGTGTTTGTAAGTTTTTACAGGTTGCTTAAGTTGGAGGTTTGGATGAGCATGTTAACTCTACTTCTACCCTTCTTAGGCTCTTTGGAGAGATGCACCCTCTTGAGGAAGGTTGTTTTTCTAGGTTTATGACAAGTTCTACAAGTTCTTGAAGCATCTTGGTTTTTTTTCTCTTTCTCAAAGGTGAAGCTATGATTTGTTGGTGAAACACGTGCATAAGAAGGTATTTATGTCTTGTCTTAATGTCTCTTTATTAAAAGCTGATGAACGATGTTTGCTTGTAGATGGAATGGTAGCCATTAGGTTGCATCTTGTCTTGGCTAGGTCTTCATCCACTTTTATCACCTTGGAGTAGAAGCACGTCCTCTTTAGGAGTCTTCTAGGGCCAAAAGCTTAGGTCTTTAGGTTCTTTATCTAACCTAGTTTCTTCTTCTCACTAGATGAGCCATCCTCCCTAGATGCCCTAGGTTAGGTAGGGATTTGCTAGGGTTACTTTCCTCTGTCTTCACATCTTTTCTTCCCAAAACCTAGTCTAGGGTTAGCTTTAGGTTATTTTCAACCTAAGTTAGCGTTAGTATTAGGTTCCCTAAACTCTAAACTACCCCTCTTGTGTTGAAAGATAACTCTGAAGGTCCTCACTCATATTTTTGGTGTGGGTGTGATGAGGAGGACTTAGATTTTGTCCTTTGTATATTTATGTAATAAGTGAGTGTTATATAAATAAAGTGATGTTTCATACTTTATCGAATGGGTCTCACTTAAGTATTTATTTAATAATTAAAGTGAATTAATTATTAAATGTGAGTGCATTAAATGACGGCCCTTGATTTTGTAAATGTATCTCAACCCTAGATTAGGTGGTTAAGATAGGTGGTTACAATTTTTAAAGTATAAAACAAAGAGAGAGAGGACTAATTGTACACACACCATTAATGAAGAGAGGAAGAATAAGATTGAGTAGAGAGAAGAGATACCCTAGAGCAGTGGCATGATTCCCAAGGCAAGGGGCAACACATTTACCAAGGAAGCCGAAAGGTGACCGTACAACAACAGTTTGACAACAATCTGTACAGCAACACGTGTGGGCACAAATCTCGAGGTAGTGCTGTCTCATTTATTACAGACTGACATGTCGTACCGCTGCATTAATTGCAGGCATGATTTTCAAGGAAAGAAGTACAACATAAAACATAGCCGTACAACACATGTGTGGGGGTCGTACAACATGCTGTACAATTGTAATTTGGCATGAGTTTCGAGGTATTTTGTTGTTTCAGTTTGGGTGAATTTTGTCAGTGAGGGTTGAAGGAATTAATTCATGTGTTGATGAAACTTTCTAAAATTCTAAGTATTCTTCTTAATAAAATTTTCTTCTTCTAGGGTTTTCCTTGGAGTTGGGGCTTTGCCCGGTCCGTTGACCAAAAATATTTGTCTCATGTGTATGATTGATACTTCAGTGTTTTAAGAAGATCTTGAAGTGGTGGTTTTTATTTCAAATTTGAGTAAATTTTTAATAAAAAACCCTAGATATTCAAGTGTTTGCCAGAATGTGTGAATGGAATTTTTCATTTTAATGTCATTTATTTTCTTCATTTTGTGCCTCTAAAACATTCCCAAAATTCCCTTCCTAGACGCTCACTCTCCTCCCCTAGGGATCGCTTTACCTCCCTAATCCCTTTACCAACCTCGCTACCCTAGTTCTCTCCTTTGTTGCCCTCCAAAACAGTCCTATAAACTACCCCTCCTACCCTCATTCCCTCCTCTCTTTCCTTTGGCTGTCTCCCAAGCTATCCCTTGCACTCTCGACTGCCACCCCAGGCATCTTTCTACCCTCGGGTCTGTCATTTAGGGCAGCTCTAGGGCTGTTCTTACCCTTGGGTTTGCTGCTGCTACTGCAGTAGACCTCGACCAACCCTCTTCTCTCCTCCTTCCACTCTCGGTTAGGTCTGAACACCTCATCCCTCATCTCCTCTCCACCTCAGGCCCACTACCTAAGGAAATGCTCCACCCTCGGCCTCTTGTTTTCTACCCTAGGCTGCCCTTTCCCTCTCCTTATTCCTCTCTCGGGTCTGCTTTTAAGGCAGCCCTAGGTATTGCCTTCCAAGTCTCCCTTTTCATCCTTAAGAACCGCCCTTATAGTGGGAACCCTCCCTTTTTGCAGCTTACTCTACACTCTCTTTTAAGTTTTACCTCATCCTTGACGTACACATTGACAAACAAAGGATTAGTTTATGTTGATATGAATTGCTAGTTTAGACTACAACTGTAAGTGGATTGTTTTGACATCTTTTACCTTCACATACAATCTGAAACTACTACATGAGTACAAATTGATACTGCTGGTAAACATATAGCACACGTTTAGATTGCTGTTAGTTAATATTAATGTTGTTAATGCAAAGTTGGATTAAATAAACATATTGGTACTCAATGTGGAATACTGCTGGTAACTGATATTATACTGCTATCTCTATGTATAACTCTGTCTGTCATAAATACTTGAATGAATGGATGATACATGTCACTTATACAGCTGTACATGCGCATTTTGATTGTTTACTTATACTTTGTTTATATACCATACTATTTGTAATTGGCTAATCCTTAATGTACTTGTACAATTCATATGCATAATACATCTACTCCGCCTTTTTTTGATTGATTCCATTAGGCACGGGTCACAAACCTTGCACACATATGAGATATACTTGGTGTCTAAGTGTCCTTTGCATAGGGATCTCCCCTATGAGGTTTTTACTTCCGAAGAAGTTAGGAGAAGTTACATAGGCATCTCCCCTAGGAGGTTTTGACTTCCGAAGAAGTTAGGAGAAGTGACTAAGGTGACAGTGGTCACTTTCTCCATATATGCGTGTCGGTGGCTTGGACTGCCATTTCAACTGGTAACACTTGGCTTCATCTATTTAAGAAGAGCAAGTTCGCTTCATTTTCCATCAGAAGTGTCAAACCTCTGCTTGCTTATTGTTGTAATTTTTTCAAGTTCATTGTTAATAAAAGGCTTTGGAAGCTTATGCAAGTGTTGTCTATGGTGTTTGGATGTGCTATGTTCTGTAAAATATTGAGGTAACTTGTGTCTTTTTGCAAAGCTTGTATATGTTCGGGATTGCTGGCTTTTGAAGGGAACTGTGTTCTAGTAGGATAAGGAGTAATACTTGGTTGTTTACTTTTGATTGTTATTTGATAGAAGAATGCTTAGAAATTTATGATTATTCTTGTTTGAATACGTATTTTCTTAAGTTTCTTTTACTAGTTAACATCGGCATTTGATTCCCTTTGCAAGTGTTTGTAAGTTTTTACAAGTTGCTTAAGCTGGAGGTCTGGATGAGCATGTTAGCTCTACTTCTCTTTCAGTAAAATATTAAAGAAAATGCTTCATCCCTCTGACCACACTTTGAGGACAATTCCATTGCTCTTTTCTTACTTCTCAACTTTGGTGGTACGCTTCTGACATAAAACAATTTAAAATTTTCTGGTTAATAGTTACTTTCAGCAGTGTTGATCAAATTAGTGCATTACAAAATATCATATACTAATTTGATTTACATATTCATTTATAAGTTTAGATCTGATTTTAAAAGGCCTACTTTTCATAGATCTAACTCTCAAAACTAAGGACTTGCATTCTATATTTTCATACCATTTAAAGTACTTGAGTTATATGCTATTTTTTTATGCTTTAATTGATTAATCTAGCATATTTAGCATAAGTTTGTTGGCTGTTTTGCAACATTTGACAAACAGATAGAGAGAAGCAAGTGGGCAGCCAAGCACCCACACCCAATCTTTCCAGGGGGGAACCCTGTCTTCTCTTTTTGTGGGTTGAGTTTTTAGAGTAGCTTCTTTCTTTTTCTTAGTTTGATTTTGTTTCTGATTGCTTTTAAAATTAACAAGTCCGATCGTGTTCTCGGAAATGAGAGTATCGATATTGTGATTTTTTAACAAACATACGTTTGATTTAAAATCCTTAAAATTTAACAAGGATTTAGTCCCCATATGCTCTTGTGAACATTGCAGGCCTTTGGCTGGAACGGTGGGACATCCAGAAAGGGATTAGAGTGACTAGTAATTGTAGAAAATTGACAAAAATCAAATCTCAGTCATTCAGACATTTTGTCAAACACTTAGCTTAACCCAGATTTCAGTCTTAAACTGTCATTAATAAAAAATACTTCACATGCATTTAAACCAACAATCATGAAGCTGAAACACTGAAACTAAGTATGTTGCAGCATAACAATAACATGTAACAACAGACTGATACACCATTTAAACAACATAATTTTGGTCAATACGACCTTGGAAAAACCAGTCAAGAGTATTTTATTTTAGCATTTTCAGGCAAAAATATTAATTTACAGCAACATTTAACCAACAATAAATGACTGTACAAGCACCTCAAAATTTGTGCAGCACCTCAAAAAACATGCCCAAACAACAATACGACATATACAACCTCCACCACTGCAGCACCTCGAAATTTGTGCCCAACTCCTCGATTTGTGTGCCAACAAAGTTGTACAAGATGTATGGCCTCCACCTCGATTTGTGTGCAGCAAACAACACCTCAAAAATCGTGTAGACAAAAAAGTACGACCCAACAATCCATACAATACGACCCAACAATAAATGCTTCTTGGGAAGCGTGCCTCTCCGTGGGATTCATGCCCTCTTGAGAAATTTGCTCCCTCTCTAAAATCAAACTTGCCAAATGCTCACTCTTGGAAAATGTTTTCCTTGTCTTGCACACTACCCTAGGCTCTCTCTTATAACTAGAAAGTGACTTTTCACCTTCCTCAATCCCTAAATGCAAAGGCCAAGATTTAATCTTGCCTTTACATGATCAACGATTGAGATACTTTCCCTCCAAAATCGGTTACATCTGATTTTTAATAAAGTCACTTTTCACTTTATGAAATATGTGCACTTTATTTCATAAAGTCACTTTATAAAAATAAAACAAGGGAACTTTTATAAAAAGTCACATTACATAAGAGTCACTTTTAAAACAACTTTATAAAACACCATTACAAAGTCAAGTAGCCTAGCTAATGCATGGTCACTTTCGTATACAAGACAAAAACATGCGGAGTGCCTCTAGAGCTAAAATAGCTAACACTCTCTCTTAGCGAGGGAGGTACTCATTGCCATCATCATCATTAGGTCCCGTCCCCAAATCCATCACACTGTTCACAGTAGGAGCTACTTTTGAACCTGGAACTAACGCTACTACCTGCACTTAACTCAAATATGAAAATAACCTCCTGGTAGCCACCTTGAACCCTGAGCTCCTAGAGAATCCATTCTCCATTCTTGAGCATTGGTCCACTCATACTGGCTGAGCTTCCTGCCAGTACTCAGAAGAGACTCCTTGTCTTCCATCGGAACTTGAGACTATAACCTTGGCGCCACTGCAACCTCAACAGCCCACTGCAACCTCAGCAGCCTCCTGCTCCTCGTCCAACTCATCAATCGTGGGCTGTGCACTAAACTTGTATAGCTCATCGAACCGATCACCAATCAACTGTGGATCAATCAGTCCCGCTCTCTCCGAGTATATATAAACATGTCCTAGATCATCTCTATTTGGAAATATGAACACATGTTCCCTCCAGAGCAATGTTGAATACCCTACATCCTCCAAGGCTGAGACCAAGAGCAAGTTAACCCTCATGCTTGGAATAAAGAGAACCCCATCCTACTCGATGTATCCCTCCATGATGAAGCTGAAATTTGACATTTCCAACTCCTTGCACTGCACGTGCCTGTCCCCCTTTTGACTGAACAAACTGCTCTGATACCATGTATAAAATTGACAAAAATTAGACCTTAATCATTCAAACATTTTGTCAAACACTTAGCTTAACCCAAATTTCAGTCGTAAACTGTCATTAATAAAAAATACTTCACATGCATTTAAACCAACAACCATGAAGCTGAAACACTGAAACTAAGTCTGTTGCAACATAAAAATAACATGTAACAGCAGACTAATACACCATTTAAACAACAAAATTTTGGTCAATATGGCCCTGGAAAAACCCCCTTTGGGAAAACCAGTCCAAGAGTATTTTATTTCAACATTTTCAGGAAAAAATATTAATTTACAACAACATTTAACCAACAATAAATGACTGTACCAGCACCTGGAAATTCAAGCAACACCTCGAAAAACATGCTCAAACAATAGTACGACATGTACGACCTGCACCACAACAACACCTCCTCGAAATTTGTGCCTAGCAAATCTGTACAACATGTATAACATTTAACTCAATTTGCGTGCAACAAACAACACCTCGAAAATTGTGCAGACAAAAAAGTACGACCCAACAATCCGTACAGTACGACCCAACAATAAATGCTTCTTGGGAAGCATGCCTCTCCTTGGGATTCGTGCCCTCTTGAGAAATTTGCTCCCTCTCTTTGAAAATCAAACTTGCAAATGCCCACTCTTGGAAAATGTTTTCCTTGTCTTGCACACTACCCTAGGCTCTCTCTTATAACTAGAAAGTAACTTTTCACCTTCCCCAATCGCTAAATCCAAAGGCTAAGATTTAATCTTTCCTTTACATGATCAACAATTGAGATACTTTCTCTCCAAAATCGGTTACATTTGATTTTTAATAAAGTCACTTTTCACTTTATGAAATATGTGCACTTTTTTTCATAAAGTCACTTTATAAAAATAAAACAAGGGAACTTTTATACAAAGTCACATTACATAAGAGTCACTTTTAAAACAACTTTATAAAACACCATTACAAAGTCAAGTAGCCTAGCTAGTGCATGGTCACTTCCGCATACAAGACAAAGACATGCGGAATGCCTCCAGAGCTAAAATAACTAACAATAATTAGTCTCATCTTACAATTAATCCCCAAGTGAAAATATGACACTTTTTTGATATTGTTTAGACATGGACAAAGTTTTAAAGTGAAGCAGGAACAACTAGAAAGTGACTGTGGGGCCTCATTAGGCTACATCCTTATTGGTGTAATGTTGAACACAACCCCACGACTCCATCCAACTCACATTTCACTGTGAGAACCTCTTCTAGCAAATCTAGACATATTCCTTGTACCCTTTGGGTATATTTGGAATTCCATCTCCCCTAATAATCCATCACATTACCACATTAATAAAATTGATCAACAATTAACCCACTTCCTAATCTACTCATTTAATAATCTTAATATTTACCAACCGAGACAACTACGACACTTCTTTGAGACCACAACAACAACCCTTATACATGAGTACTCTTTTCATTGGCACTGGTCTTTATCATTCTCATGTTTAAATTAATTTCTACAAATGTCATGAATGGTGTTGCATTTTGAAGTTGTTTATTTAAATTTCATAGTGAAGTAATCTGTTGATAAATTTTAATTTATTTTATTTTAACTCCTAGAATAATTTTGTTATCATAGATTAACAACCTTAGATTATTTTTCATAGGGACCACCTCCCTTGGCTTCGTAGGAGAGAGCCTAGACGGAGGAGTTAAAGATCAATTGACAACACTTGACTCTTACTTACCCCCAAGGTCGCACCCCGTGGCTTGAAGATTTCTGCCACGTAACCCAAGGTGTGAATTAGGCGACAACACCAAGTAAGCGCCCAATTGAGGTTAAGCAACTACCGAGTCAGCTATCTCCATGTGTAAATCCATTACAAACTATCTCTCATGTGCAAATCCATCACAGACCATCCAAGGGTTGAATGTACACCATGTACCCCATATCTCATGAAGCACCCCTAAACATGGTGTAAACACTTCATAATAACTTGAAAGCTAATACTCCTTTACAAGGGAAGTGTTTACATCAACACTTCTTGGCTCTCTTTGCAAGTCCATTCAACTTGCTACTTGCAAATACATACCTATTGTATTATCAAAATCAACTATTGTCACCGATAAAGAAACTATCACCCATGCTATCATAACATCTTGATCCTTCAAAGAATATTGGCCACTCGTGATTATGAAGGAACATAATGTTGGAACAAAAGCAACTCGCCAAACTCCAACATCCTCCAAGTTAACATCACAAGCTAGAAATCAACATACACTAGATCATGAGTTGTGTAGGACATTTTATAAAGGTAATCAGATTTCCATACAACATCAAGACATGCAAATCACATCTATCAGAGTCAGAAATATAAAAATCTACTCAAGTCAACTCATCAATCTTTAAATCCTATTCTTGTGGTAAAGGTAACAACCTATGCAAGGTTATCAACAACATGAGAACATGAGAATCCCTCTCCCATGCCTTTAGCAATTGGAACAACCATAAATTGTTGAACTCCCTTATCCTGAGAGAATATATGAAAGCAAGAGTAATGTCATGGGCAACTCCCTCTATTTGAGAGAATCCAACAACCTTGTCCCTAAACTCTAGAACACTTCGATCAACTGCAATTTTGGAATCAATCTCAACATCATCCGCCATTAAGGTTCACCCATTTCCTCCTCAAGGCAATTGGAGGGCACACGAATGGAAGAAACTAATGCAATGTAATGTCCTCTTCTACATAAGCATCAGAAACACCTGTTAACCTATTTAATTTCCATAGGTTCGAGCGGGTATTAAGGAAAAAGGGAATTGATTGAGGACATTTAATACCAGGAGCAAATCAGAACATTTATTCAGTATTATTAAGTCATTAATATAGTAAAGAGGGCCATCAAAGTTAATATCATAAAGTATGCAGAGTATGCAGGCCTTATTTCTTCAGGCTTAAGTGAACAAGCAATTAGAATTACATGCATGCAAAAAGTAAAGTGCAAACCCTAAAAGTGACATGCAAACCCTAAAAGTTACATGCTAACCCTAAAAGCTATATAAGAAGGTTAGTTGAACCAAAATGACATCTATGATCATTATTATCTTTGGGTTTGGTTTCTAGAGCAACAGTAGCAGTAGCCGCAACAGTAAGTTGGGGTCGGGGGCGTGAGCCATCAACTAACAGGGCGTTTTCGGTAGCGAAATCTATCTGCCCTAATCATTTCGGGATAAATCATTCACATCTATCATCACCTTTTCACCACATTCATTTTTCTTCAGAGATCTAGCATACAAAGAAGGACATTACTACAGGGTCACGTTTTATTGTCGAGAAATAGTTGGAAAGACCCAAAACAATTTGCTGGGATCCAGAAACTCATCATTCCTTCCACATGTCACTATCATTCTTCCCCATATCACTATACTGGGTGATTATCAGGCCATCCTTTGCACATCCAGAGCAACTATCAACAAAAAACGTGGGAAAGAGGAGCACCTTACTCTTTAGGCAAATCAATTCGCTACTGATCCTAGAGGAGGCAAATCTTCTGCATGTGTCAGCCAATCTCTTCAGATAGGCCATACCACTAGTTCTAGAAAGTTCCAACATCATCGACCAAGTATAGCAGCTGTTTCGAGGAGATTTATATCAAAAGAAGGACATTTTTATTGCTGCATGGGCGTCACCTCTGAGCTGGCATCACATTTTTGGATATCTAGTGAATGCATGGCATGCATGTTTTTTGTATACTAAAGAGTCTTCACAGCTATAAATATTGGTATGTTATTCAAATCTTGCTGAGTCATATTTCTTATTTTATCTCTAGATCTGCGATATTTCAGGGCTTTTTGGCACGACACTTATTTTGCATGCAAATCTTATTATATCTCAAACATGCCTGAAAACATAAACCACAAACATATTATCAAATCAAGGGTAGAATATCAGTCGGGATATTACATGCAACATGGCTAGCATATCTCTTATGAGGTATACTTGCCCTCATCAAAGATCTACGTGCTCCTTAAATGTTCTTGTGCATTTTGTAATGTTTGGGTAAGCCATTTTGGCACAAGCTGGAGTAGGTGAGGGTATATCGACACCCAAACTCACCTCATCTCCCTTTTAATTTGACTTATCTCGAGTCTTTGAATTAGTCTAATTTGTTATGGTTTTATTTTTAGTGGGGAAGATACTCAAAAGGACCTGTGATAAGTGGTTGATTTGTTTCAGTAAGATGACAATGCATTTTTCACCTATAATAGATGGAGGATCTTCTTCATACTGCAGATTTTCCACGATGGATATGGCTTTGGTTTTTTGCATGTCCTCTAACACACTGTCTAGTGTGTGGGATGGTATGTGGACAATGGAGCTTTGAAACATATGACATATTATTGATCGTTGTCCAATGGGTTGTAGGAGCAAGAGGGAGTCATGAACATAGAGCTTGGTGATAATGCCACTTATTCTATAAGAGGAGTTGGCTGCATTTCCTTTTAGATGATTTCAAGGGATGTTCTTGAGTTGAGTAATACTTTGTTTGTTCCTGGGTTGAAGAAGAATCTTCTTTTAAGTTCCTGTATAATAGATGTACAATGGAGAGTTGTTTTTGAGGGACAATAATGCACCATCAATGATTGTAGTCTAGGTAGTCCAAGGACTTTGGCTAGAGTGGTTAGAGAGGGTGGCCTTTATAGTTTACTTGTTGATCCAGTAACCCTTGTACATTCCAATGAGAAGTTGGAGGATGCTTCTAGCTTCGAGGAGGCATATGTAGAACATGCATGGTTGGATGCCATGGAGGCAAGTCCAAAACCTATCTTAGATGTTGTGATAGCATCTTGTATTGATGGATATGGTGATACTTCTACAACTCATAGGATCGATATTCCAACATAGTGGGAGACTGTGGTGAGTAGAGATGTGATATTTGGTGAAAATTTGAGATCTTCCAATTCACAAGATTCTCCTTTAGTGATTGAGGAGAATGAGGAGGTTGTTGTTTTATCAACAATCACATAGATCTACCACCTATCATTGGAAATCCGTGGAACAAATCAACCACCTATCACAGGTCCTCCTAGGCATCACACCTATTGAAAATACATCCATAGCAATCACAGATGCAGTAGATCCATCACCACGAGAGAAACCCATCAAAACCTATCATAGGTGCAAGTGCTCATCTCAAGCAACCTAGTGTTTCAAGCCCAACAATCCTGACAAGGTTAATACCTCTCCTAGGTGACCTTTAGCCGAGATACAAATTACCTCTTAAATCTAGAGTGATTTCAGCCACAAAATCTCTAATACCGCATGGAAATTCTTGAAATTCTTTGATGCCATGCAACTTTTTCGTAATTTGAATTTGAAATTTCATCTCTTAACTATAGGTTTCTTGGAGCTTAACCCCATGAATTCAGCCTTGGGGCTGTTATAAATTACAAAATAAAACAATAGTGTACTGGACAATATTTCAATTGTTAACAACCCCAAACTTCTAGGTCATCCTAGAGAAAAGATACCAAGTGTTCCAAAAGTTTCTCCCCTCTAGGGCAATCTTGTCATGCATAAACCAGATATGAAAACTCTTATTTACAGCAGTATTACAACCCATATCTTCTTCAATTACAATGTTAAATGACTTAACATAATTACCCTTCAATTATGTCAAATCAACAAGACATATATAACTAGAAATTACAAATCATGAAGAACATAGATGGCTGAAAATCAAATCTGTAGTTTACTTAAATATTGGACAGCTGAAAACTCCATTAATATGCATTAGATGAAGTTCATGTTCATACCATAACCTTATCACAAGGTTTGATACAATCCACTACCTCTTTAAAACTCTAGTTAGGTAAAACCAAGAAAATCTTTAGCTCAATGAAGGAGCTCCGACAAGCATGAATCTCTCAAGGAAGTACCCCAGGGAAAGACTTCTCTTTTTTCTTCATGAAATACAACCTAGGGTTTCATTCAAAACCCTAATCTTGAAATCTCTAAGGGATGAAACTCTAACCATATACATCAAGGTGCTCCAAGAATATAAAGAAACCATAGCGACTCCAAGAGAGAGGGAGGGAGGGAGGCAGGGAGGGAGGGAGAGTATAAATGGAGATATAAGAGAGAGAGTATAAATGGAGATATAAGAGATAGAGATATCAAGTACAAATGGAGATACAAGAGAGATGTTGAAGATTGTAACTCAGACAGGAAATTCCGTACAGTTTAGTGTCAGATGTGTCGGAAGTAGTTTGAGTCAAATCTATTTTGTAATTCACTTTAGTAATAAAGTGAAACTTTTAACTTAGTTGTTGAATCTAATAAAGTGTATTTTTATACATTAGTGTTTTAGACTAATTTCAACCGTGCATCTCACGGTGAGATAAAGGTTTTAACTCAAGTATAAATGTAAGTCAAGGTAGAGGGTTAAGACACATTCATTCACTCAAAGACAATTTTTGTCGGGAGGTGATTTACTTCATTTATGGAGGTGAATTAGAATGGCGGAGATGAGCTAGAGTTAGAAACCAGGTAGAGAGCAGTACGTAGGTTTGTATAGGACATATCCGTACAGTCGTATCGATCGGTATGGATAGATCGATACAGTCGTACGGACACAGATTTGTAATGTCGTACAAGACAAATCTGTACATTCGTATGGATAGGCCATACAACAGGCAACACTTAGCCGGTAGTTTTCTCGGTTTTGGTAGACAAATTTTTCCTCAGTGAGTGTACAGATGTGTTTTATTTGACAGTTGTCGAGGTTTCCTTAAGCTTTGAATTATTAATGAAATGATTATTTGAGGGAGTAAATTTATTGTGTATTGTGCTTTTTCCTATGTTGTTTATTTTCTAACTATATGCGTGATTACTGCTATGTAAAGATTTTAATTTCTGTAATGAAATAATAGCTTTGTTTAGTTGAGAACATAAGGATATTAGTCACCTAGGGTTTGGAAAATTCACATGGTAGAAGAGATTCTCTGATTGAGAGGATTTGAAGGGTTTATGGTAGTAGATCAACTGTTAGAAACAACGACCAAAACCAACTGCAGGGAACTAGGACTAGTAGCTAGAGGGTTTCAGAGGTAGTGCTTATCAATTTTGGGAGTTTGTGTGTAGATCGGATATGCCATCAATTAGCTTCAAGTTCGAGGACAAATTGGAAGGTGCGTAAAATTTCCTATCATGGAAAGTTAGATTTGTGATAAGCTTGTAGTAGTTGAAGAGAAGGTCGAAGACAAAGAGCTAGTGAATTGGACTCTGAATGGGTTCCCATCTCAATTGGAAACATTTTTCCATGGTGTTTGTTCTTTGAAGAATATTCCCTCAATGAAAAGAATGTGGGATGATTGTATCTAGGAGGAGACTCCGATGGAGTCTATGGCCGACAAGCAGGGAGGTTACAGTGGCTATGCCTTATTTGGTCAAACAAAGAACGCCAAAGGTAAAGAACCCATCAAGGGTAAGGTAAAGAGTAAGGGTAAAGGGAAGCAACAAGAACATTAGGTAGCAACCTCAACTGAAACTCATATGAACGAGTTTTCCTCCAAGTTTGAGAAGGATTTTTAGATGCTATATTGCCTTTCTTCCAAAGCGGTTCCAAAGGACGCTTTGTATGTTAATAGTCGAGCATCTAGGTATATGAGTCGACATCATCCCAAGCACTAATTTCAAATCTAAAAGAGCATATCTCAAGAGTCCATCTAGAGCTTGATGACGATGTTAGAGTATTGAGAATATGCAACATACAACAATATGTTTACTAACATGCAAAGCAATAGCATGGATCTACTAGTCTAGCCTTTTATCCATACAAACAACAAATAATCAAAGTATGAAACAAGAGACAAGAGAAACAAAATGATACATCGGATATACAGGGTAAAACCCCAAATAGGGAAACATCCATGGGAATGTATGGTCTTCTTTATTCTTTTGAAATCTCCATCTTACAATACATGGCATCCTCACATAAGCATCGCATCACACTCCATCGTCACTTTATGTCACAATGATGTGTGTACAAATTACATACACAACATATGATGTCTCCATGACATATCGTAAAAGGGACTCCTTCACCTCTATTATATAACTACAGGTATGGAATATTTACATCCCTTAACACATGTGGGCTAAATAGATTTTCACCTCCCTTATATACATAATGGTAATAGGAGATTTTATTACATGATGCATGTGGGATAACTCTACTTTATAATATTAGAGTTATTTATGCCTTTTAACCAACAATACCACACAAGTCATCATTGCATATTCCAACAGTTGATGTCAAGTATTTGTTAGTAGGAGTCGGTAACATTCCTTTCCAACTCTAGTTAGGTAATTCTTTAGACTTTGATGATGTGTTGTTTGTTCAAGGTCTCAAGAAGAATTTGCTTTTAGTTTCGGTCATGGAAGGTAAGGGCTTTGTTGTAGAGTTCAAGAACTAGCAAGTTCTTATAAGACCAAAAGAGTTTATCCCATGGCCAACTTAAGTGATTGGGGTTAAGGAAGGCAATTTATACAGGTTATAGGATGCGCTTGTTTGATCCCTAGTGCATAACATATATAACTTGTGCGAGTTATGGCACAAGAGGATGGGGTGTACCTGCATCACAGTGCGTTGTCTATTATGAGGGAGACGACTATAGGTCTTCCAAAATTCAACATTGAGCAACAGGGTGTATGTAGAGCGTGTGCACATGGAAAGCATGCCAAGGTTGCCTTCCCAAGCAATGAGCATAGGTTTAAAGGGATTCTAGATCTAGTGCATTCAAATGTGTGTAGATCGATGTTAGTAGCATTAATCGGAGGAAGCATGTGATATGTTTCCTTCATTGATGAAGCATCTTGCAAAACTTGGATCTACTTTATAAAATTCAATGATGAGGTCTTTAGCAAGTTTTAAGAGTTCACAACTCTAGTGGAGAAGTAGACATGGAAGAAGATTAAAGTTTTGAGATGGGACAATGGGGGTGACTATACCTCCAATGATTTTGAGGATTTCTATAAGGATGTAGGAATTAAGAGGGAGTTCATTGTTCCATACAACCCACAACATAACGAGGTTGTAGAGGGGAAGAATCAATTAATCATAGGGGTTGCTAAGGCCATCATAGATGATCAAGGTTTGCCAATGTTTTTATGGGCATAAGCATGCAACAAAACAATCTATATCCAAAATAGGTGTCCTCACTGGATTTTGGAGGACAAGACACCAAAGGAGGCATTCACTGTTGTGAAGCTAGAGGTGAGCCACTTCAACATCTTTGGTTGCCCAGTTTATATCCATAAACCAGTCAAGAAGAGGACCAAGTTGGAGCCCTCTAGCAGGAAGGGTTTGTTTGTTGGTTATAGTGAGACTTCAAAGGCCTACGAGATCTATATTCCAGGGGAGAGAAAGACAATTGTAAGCAGGGATGTAAAGTTTGAGGAAGACTTTGCATCTAGGAAGAGTCATGAGGCTATTCCAACGATAGAGGATGAGGAGCATGAAGCTTTGAAGGTTGAGCCAGGTTCATCAACAACTTCTAGTTTGGGGTAGCAGCCTTCAGTTGTAGTGGCGGAGCCACCAACTCCTACCAGTTTTGTTAGAAGACCTTGATGGTTCACTTGGACATTGAGGGATGCTCAGGAGCATGTTGAGTCTCTTAGGAGAACATTCATAGAGACTAGATCTCCAAATAAGTTTCTAAACTACATGGTGTTGATAAGCAACATCATAGATTTTGAGCCTTCTAGTTTTTTGGAGGCAATTGACCAATAGGTTTGGAGGGATGCCATGGTGGAGGAGTACACCACCATCATGAAGAATGATGTATGGGACATTGTGCCTAGACTAGAGGGGAGATTAATAGTGACTTCTAGGTGGTTCTACAAGATCAAACATGTAACAAATGTTAGCATAGAGAAGTACAAAGTGAGGTTTGTGGCTAGAGGGTTCTCCTAGAAAGAGGGAGTAGACTATGAGAATTTTTTTGGTCCAGTCACCAGGTACACTTCCATTAGAGTAGTGATGTCTTTAGTTTCCATTATGGGATGGAGATACATTAGATGGATGTAAAGATAGATTTCTTCAATGGGATAATTAAGGGAGAAGTGTACATAGAGCAGTCTCTAGGATTTGAGATCAGTGGGAAGGAGTCCCATGTTTGCAGGATAAAAAAGGCCTTGTATGGACTCAAGCATGCATCGAGAGCGTAGTATTCTAGGAATAATGGATACCTACTGATTATGGGCTTCACCAAAGTGAAGAAAACCATATTTCATATTTGTTGAGGTTGATCTGCTTATTCATATTTCTTACAGGTGCAAAGAAGCTCATTGCAAGGTATAAGGTAGATATGGTAGCTGAGTTTGAGATGAAAGACATTGGCATAATGCATTACTTCTTGGGGTTTGAGGTTTGATAGAGACTAGGGGAAATTTTCCTTCGGAGGGTAGGTATGTAGTTGAGATCGTGAAGAGATTTTGGATGGAGGGTTGCAAACTGATGGGTTCCTTGAGGTATTTGGTCAACAGTAGGATATATATATGTTTGCAGTGAACACCGTGTTGAGTATGGTTGCCATTGATGTCAAAGGAGGTCAATAATGACAAAGGAATAACCAAGGATATGATGGCATGGCAAACTCAGTGAAAGATAAAAGAATAACAAAGGAAATGACATGACATGTATGATGATGTGGCATGTGTGTTTAGGTTGTGTTGTCGCCCGAACCTGGCACGCGAGTGCTGAAAGCCCAAACTGCGGGCACGTCGGCCCGGTGACAACTCTCTCTTGAGAGGCCAATGTCACCACACTCCTCTCTCCTCGCTTCAGGCTGGCTCTTCTCCAGCTCTAGGGGGGTTTCCCTAAGTTAAGATCGCTAAGGCAGGTGCGGCTGCAGTTTGGGCTTTTAGCACTCGCGTGCCAGTTTCAGGCGACAACATTTTGGCGCCGTTGCCGGGGACAAAGTCCAGTTCCCGAATTTTGAAGACTATGCTTCATTGACATTTGTGGGAGATTACATTCAGATTCTTCCTCTCACATGGTGACTCCATGAAGGGATAGAGCCCTTGTCCTTTTGCAGATTTGAAGATCCGATTGGCTGTAGAGGTGAACACACTCATCAGAAGGCTTTCAAGCTCACCTTGGCAACTCCACAAGTTTGGTATGAGGTATGATTAAACACGTTTTTTCAAATTAAGTACCTCATTGTTTGATTTATGGAAGAACCATGGGATATTTGGCACGAGGCTTACAGCCCAATGGATTTCTCAAAAATCCATGGATTTCCTAATCAGTGCTACGACCCTGAGAGGGTGCATGACATTCTTCCCGAATTTTATGGAGATGATGGTGTTTCAACCACCCATCATATTGCCTCTTTCTGTAAACTGATGGCTGATCTCAATGCTCTTCATGAGGATGATATTATGATCGTTTTTGCCATAACTTTGGAAAGGGATGCAATGATCTGGTTCCGTGGTCTCTTGGATGAATCCATAGATTCAGTGGCAAATTTTTTCGACAGGTTTCTCCTGCGCTGGCACAATGGGACAGTGATGAGATTGAGCACCTTGCTAAAAAATATGATGCTCTCATTCCTAGGGTCCATCTTGAGCTTGAGGAAGAGATCCATGAAGAACAAACCATTGAAGATCTGATTGATGAAGCAGTGCAAGGAGTCTTGGTTGAAGACATTACTGAAGAGCTTCCTGAGGTTGCTGAAGTAAAGAAAAATGAAGATACGGAGTTGCCTCAGATCTATGTCACTGAAAAAAATCCTGAACCACTCCATACTGAAGATTTGGACTTGCCTCAAGTTCATAATGTGATTGATGCAGATCAACTCAAGCAGCCTTATGATGGAGGTTTGTATGTGAGCCCTATCAACCAGTGGATAGAGGTTTCTTGTGCACGGTTTGATTCGCCTTGGTATAATTTCTTATATCCTAAAAATCTGATGTTACAGTTCAGCTTCATTCATGAGCAGATTGCAAGGCATGGTTGACTTATGATAAATATATTTTTGTCTCTTTCACTGACCAAGCTCAGAAAAAGAAAATTTGGCATAGTAAAGATGCTGGAATGGCTCCATTGGCTGTATGCATATACTTAATAGTTTCTAGATTCATGTTAAGTTAGGTAGGTAGGATGAATAAAGCTCCTGCGTGCGCATTTACATTACTAGTTTTGTTGATCTAGGAGGATCCAAGAAGGCAAAATTTTTGAAGTCCTCCAATCTCATCAAAACCGGCATCAGATCAAAGGGCTCGTCGAGACGAATCCAACGGCGTTCGTTTCACCTCAAACGGACTCCGTATGAGAAAGTTATCGCGTTTTGTTGTATTGATGAAACAGACAAATTTGGCAAAATGGGGGTGCCACGTGGCACCATTGGCAGGGTGACACGTGGCATCCGTACAGTACGGACGGATGACGTGGCAGTTGTACGGACATACATGTGGCAGTACGGTCCAATCAGGATGCGGCACGTGTCATATACGGACGATGAGGTGGCAATCCAGTCAGCAGTACGGACCAATCAGGATGCGACACGTGTCATGTACGGATGATGAGGTGGCAATCCAGTCAGCAGTACGGACCAATCCGAATGCGACACGTGTCAGTACGGCGGTGACTGGGCAACTTAGTTGGCAGTACGGCAGATGAGTTGGCAGCTGACTGGGCGTTGAGGTGGACCAATCCGGAACTGCCACGTGGCAGCACCGGATTGGCCAATATTGATTGAAGTTCACCAAAATGTTGCTGCTCCAGAGGTTTCAAACTCTTGACCTCCCATACCCTGTCTCTGCGCCTTTACCAACTGCGCTGGTAGTGTTCCTTGTATAATGCATGGGAATAAATTTATTTAAAGTGGCATTTCGAGCCCCAAAGGAGCCGAGGCTTAGCCCCGACCTTGGTTTTTCCTCCAGCGTGACCGGGAGCCTGCGCTCTATTTCAACACATGTCGAATTATAAACTATAGAAAATGGGTTATAAGTGGGTCTAAAAACAAGTTACATTATAACAAATTTGTTTAAAAAAAAAAACCATATTGTGGGTTCAATGAACCATGTGGTTTTGGGGGAAAAGAATTTTATTGTAATATTCTAAAAATATAAAATGTGGTTGGCATAGTTGTAACTATGTCAACTACATAATTTAAGAAGAGCCTAACCAAGTGTGGGGAGTTGGAACCATATGCCTTTTTGGGCAAAATTTGTTGTAACTAAAGAATCATGAGGAGAATGTGGAGTGGGGCAAGCCTAGCCTATATAAACCCACTTAATTTCCATTCACAGGACATGCTTAGGAGTG